>VWYI01003971.1:37357-54073 GCA_013399455.1 Anthoscopus minutus
GGCTCAGGCCGGGCCTCCCTCTACTCACAGCTCTGTCACCTTCAGCCACCGGAAACCAAAGAGAAAGAGTTCAGAGTTGCCCTGGCTTCACAATGGTATTCACAGGGGTGGATCTTGACTCTGAATAGCTTACACAGGTGTCAGTTCTCAGAACTGAACAGCCATTGGCTCTCTCTGAAATTCCCAAGAGCCTCTTTCAGGAGAACTATTTCCGGGGATGTCTTTCCTTTCCTTCCTCCCCAATACCAACCCAGGTCAAACCAGCACACAGGTGAAAAGTAGTTTTAATTTTTTATTCTTTGGTCATTTGTCTTCACTAATTTCTGCAGTGAATAATGTGTACTGTCTTTGCCCTTTCTTCATAAATACTTCCAGTTTTTCAATTTAGACAAGCTTTTCTATTCCATTCAGTAGGATGTCTGATCCCACTACATAGGGCTTCAGAAATCCCACTAATACTCTCTCTGTAGTTGGAGGAAGATCCATAAATAATTCAACTGCACACATGAGCAGGACTTTTAGTGTGAAAAACCACAAAATTTCCCCCAAGGTATCATATCACAAAGTTCACAGAGTTTGGCAAACTGTACAACAGTGTGAGCAGTCTAGACAATATCAGCAGTTCCTTTTCTGCCTCTTATTTTGTTCTTTCCATAAAACCCTGCCAATGTACAGTTCATCATGACTGTTAGGACTCTTTCAAATCTCTCTGATAACTCTTCATTAAATCTATTAATATAACTTTTCAGGTAATTATTTTGATCTGCATATGTCTGAATTTCTTTGTGAAGAATAATTAGCCTTTGGAAGTGATTGAAAGTGCATGGTAAGAATCTGATTCACTGTTGTCTTGTAAACACTGGACTGTTCCTCCTTGCTATTAATAGTGGGGTTTTATAGGCAGAATGTAATGGAAGAGGAAAAGGTGGGAAAACTCCCTAGATACTAGTTAGTACAGCAAGTTATTAACACTTCCATTATCAAGTCCTAATAATGTCCCAGACAGAGAATACTGATGGGACCTAGGTAAATGCTGAGCAAATTGGGTCCTGTGTGCCTGGCATGTGACATAAGTCCTGATGGCTCTACTAAAAATCTTGTGTGGATATTGCACTAAATAATTGTCATGGACCTGAACTTACAATGAGCTGAGTTCCTAGATTGTTTTGGGACTAACACTGATGCAAACATAGCACTGGTGGTTTGAAAGAGTCACCAAGTGAAACATAGCTGGCACTAAAAGTGTACTTTGGATTATTGCATACACCTACAAGTCTCTTGCCAGACTCTGAATGGACAGGGAAGTTTTTCAGTTAAAAAACTACCCCTCCTGTCCATATGTTGAGAAGTAAAATACAAAGTGTTTCTGCACAGCAAATTGCAAAAAGGGATGTACAAAAGTGCTGTGGATCAAGGAGGAAATTTAAATTCTAATTTATTTGTTTGCTTTATTTTTCCAATCTTCTGTGTCCATTGACACTATATAGAGCAAGGATGAAGACATCAGATCAATAATGTCCCTTGTCCCCATTGGGCTGTGATCTGGCTTAGTCAGAGGGCGTGGTTAACACTAACAGCAGTCTGGACTAATCTAGGGTCCCAAAAAGCCTGCAGATGCCATGAAGGTTGCTTAATATTTGAGTCTAGGAAGAGATATAGGAGAAAGTGTTAGCCTTCATTAGTGGAAGCTCCATTTTAAAGTCTGCAGGTACATCTGAGGTCTGTGACAGTCCCTGGCTTGCCTCTGTCTGTCCCAAATTACATCACTGCCTCCATGTTGCTTTTATGTTATGTAGCTGCCTTGGAAGCCCGGTCCAGAAGCCAACCAATTTCAAAACCTGGTGGTTTTGTTTCATTTGGATGAGTTATCTGATCCAGAAGTTGTTGTACCAGCACAACAGGCAGAAAGAAATGTGAAGCACAAGAGAAGAGAGTGAGAAGCTGGCTTTCACAACACTATTCCTAAAAGCAAGCATGGTATCTCCATTACAACTGGACTCTACACAGCTGTCTATTTTGCTCAGAAATCAGAATAAACAACTAGGCAAAGGAAGGATGAAGTTTCAAATCTCATTTGAATGTTCATATTTGCATATATAAGTATTTATTTATGTTCAGTGAATGCAAGAGGCATAACAGATTTATTGTCTATGACAATGAAATTAAGGAAGGAAAAGTGCTCCTGTGAAGACTGTAGTTTTTTCGTTTGCTTGGGAAGGTTTTGGTAGCAGGGTGACTACATGGGTGTCTTCTGTAAGAAGCTGCCAGAGACTTCATATTTGTCCAATGGAGCCAGTGCCAGATAAGCTCCAGGATGCTGGACCAGCCTGTATTTTCAGGGCTGCACCCTTTGGAAGGGACCCATGCTGGAGCAGTTAGTGACGAACTGTGCCTGTGGAAAGGACTTACATTAGAGAAGTCTGGAGGCCTGTCTCCTATGGGAGTATCCACATGTTGGAGCATGGGAAGAGTATGAGAGGTCCTCCCCCTCACAAGGAAGGAGTGGCAGAGGAAATGTGATGAACTGACCACAACCACCATTCCCCCAGAGGGAAAAAAGGAGGAGAGTTTGGGCATGAAGCTAAGCCCAGAAAGAAAGGAGGGGTTGAGGGAACGTGTTTTTAATATTTATTTCTCATTGTCCTACTCTGATTTGATTGGTAATAAATTAAATTAATTCTTTTTCCTGCAAGTCAAGTAGGTTTTGTCCTAGATAGTGATTGGTAAGTAATCTCTCCCTTAGCTCTACCCACTTGCCTTTTGTTGTATTTTCTCTGCCCTGCCCAGGTGAGGAGGAGAGAGATAGAGTGACTTTGGTGGGCTCCTGGTATGCAGTCAGGATCCAGGCACCACAATGTGTTGGCACAGAAGTGTGTCCTTAGATGTGCCATTTGCAACTGCTCTGAATGTGCATTGCAAGTGGGCAGGGAAAAAGGGAACCTGACGACTGGCACCAGTGATAAGATAACTTATATATTTTTCTATATTCTATTGTCTTTAGCAGATATCTGGGTAAAACACTGAACAAGAAAGCTTTTCAAGCAAAATTGGCAATGTAGAGGAAAACACAAATCTGAGCTGCAGAGAGACCAGATAACTTCATACTAGCTAATCTTTTTGATTTATACCTGACAACAAAAGCCTTGCCTTGCAAGAGATGTTCAGTGTCTTGCATACAATTGACTTGATTATTTAGGACTTGTGTTCAGATTTGTATTGTCTGTGGAGTTTTTATTCTCAGTTATTATCAGTTTTTAAGCAAAAGCCTCCACTGAAATAATCAGGAAGCGCTGTTTAAGATACACTGTGCTACTCTGATTCTGAATCTTTTCTTATCCATTCAGAAACAAACCAACGGGAAACAAACGAACGGGAAACACAAGGATCCAGCTTGGATCAGCATCTGAAAATAAGAAGTAAGAAGTATGGCAGAGCAATGGTTCTGTATTAAGGCATGCAGAGAAAGGATAGAATTCCAGGGTCAATGCCTCTGGTTGCTGCTGTCATTTCAGATAGGCAAGGTAAAAGTAGTGCTCACCTGTCCTGTGCAGACCTCAGAGACGTCTACCAGGATTAGGCTCTCCTCAGTCAATCAGTACATACACAGGTATGGACCCACTTCCAGAAACTTTACAGGTAAGAGCAGATCACAGCAAGCAAACAGGTCTCATAAATTTAGTGGGAAAAGATAGGCAGCTATGCCTCTCAGAGAGGAAAAACAAGAGGCTGAGGTACAGGAGGCACTCAGAAAGTAGTGGCATTTCTGCAGCAGTCACTCTTGATTCTCCTTGCATGTATTTTGTTCTGGTTGCATTGCTTCATGTGTGTTTGCCTTAGTGCTCTGAGTGAAAGTAACTCAAATGAAAGAAGTCAGGCAAGAGCTTTGCGGCTAAAATGTTTCCAGTCATTGGTACATAATGTTTTTCTCCTTATTTATCCAAGCTGTGAGCCTGCAAACAGCTAACCAAGAGAATCATTTGCGCAAGGAAGCTGACTGGTATCTCACAAGAATTTAAAGGATCCATGTGCATGCTTACTCCTGTAGTTCTTGTGTTGTAACCAGCAATTCTGATTTCTCAAAAAAACATGAGTTGCATTTAGAAGAGATCAAGTGAAATAGAAGACAGAGTCCGCATGTTACTATGTGATGGCTTTTTGTATGGAAGAAAAACAGTTGCAGAAGAGATATTTGGCCTGCAATAAGCATCCAAACTGCTCCACTCTAAATTTTCTCCAGACTCCTGTAGGCAGCAACAGCTTAAACTTTCACATACAGTCTCTAACACTCTATGATTTCAGCCTCAAAAAAAAAAAAAAAGTATTTGCTCATAAAATGCTAGTGAAGTGCTACTCATTTTTTCATCACTTTCCTCCAACCTCTGCAGAAATTAGGGTGCTTCAGGGATCCTCCAGGGTTGCCACAGTAACGAGGCCACTTTGCCTAGAAGTGAGTGTTCTCACTAAATTCTTAGTACTTGGACCTTCTATTGTTCTGGATGTGGGCAATTTTGAGTGAAGATAGTGCCTGAAACTGATACTTTGAGATAGATAAACTGGATTATGAGAGTTTATAGAAAATAGGAATGATTGGAAGAGAAGGAGGTCATGCTAAATATCCAAGAAGAAATACTCAACTGGAGCACATGTTAGAGAATTTTCTCCTGCTTGAGAGCCTGGGAATGGAAGGGGTACATAAGCCCTCCCATTTAGGGATGCTGAAAATTGGACTCACATGGATATATTCTTGCCCAGCTACGTGCCGTCTTTTCCATTCCAGTGGCAAGGCTGATATCCTGGGGAGTATACTCAAGACTGTACTCAGCACAGTGCACACTAGCATCAGAGCTGCATTAATGAATATCCACCCAACTGGCCTTTTATTGTGACTGCCTTTTGCAAGTTTGATTGTTCTTTTCATTGTAACTCATGTTAACATATCTGAGGCACTCGGAGTAGGCAAGAATGTATGCTCTGTAGGGTGGCAGGGTGGCAGTAATTAAGCTATGTATCAATATACACAATGTGCAAAACAACTTACCTGGAGATCTCTGTGAATTTTTGCTCTATTTTCTGCTCTCTAGGTAGCATAGTGCTAAGAGACAATGAAAAATACTCCTACAGGAAAAGTGCACAGAAAATGTATAGAATAAAGGTGCCACTGGCAAGGTTAGAATATGAAAAGCACTTAGCTGAAATACCTTTATTAAATTTATTAAATTGTAGCATCTCAGCGTGGGGAAAAGAATCACACAAAGGAGGGTTAAAATCTGCCAGTTCCTCACACAGGTAATTAAATAACAGTGTTTTCAACTGCTAAGGTTTCTTTGGGAGACAGCCACCAAATGTGGTGTGTCACGTATGTATGAGAAACCCGACTTCAGATTTTGCCCCTGAGTGCACAAGATATTGAATTCAACTAAGGTGTTGCTAAACTTCATTACTTCTCAGTAATTACTCATTACTTCTTCAGTAATTGCATTTTGAAAAGGCAGTAGCACCAGCAAATTGTCTTTCTGCACATGAATAGCTGTCAGTCTGGAAGACCAAAATAGTCTTAAATAAGGAAATTTTAGAAAAATGGCCCTCTGCCAACCTGCTGTGGGAGATGGAACATGCTTACAGCTGTGGAGAAGCCTACAGCCTAAGAGTGCACTTCCAATGAAACAGTTTTGGAGGAAAACTTTGGTAGAAAGGTTGTGGTTTTAGTTGTTCACTCTCAAAAGAGAATTGTTAAACTACTACAACTGCATATTCCACAGGGCAAAAACAATTACATGTGTTTGCAGTAATTAATTCCTTCTGTCTCTTTTTTCTTTTCCTTAAATGAATCCTTCAGTTTTTGCTTATGACTGAAAGATGCAAGAACGCTTCTCTTGTAAAAACTTAAAACTTACTATTTACTGGTACTCAGTTTCTAAAAGCCCTTTATCCAGACTAGATATAAAATACACTAATAGTTTAATCTTTTGTTTTCTAAAGGGTCCTGGGGTCTAACTTATTCTGGAACTGCCTGGGAGCCTCCTGGACTTTTCAATGAGAAGAGTGGAAAGTGATGAAACATGAATAAAAAAGGAATGGCAAAAGGGGTTAAAACAGAACTTAATGTCACAGAGTTTTGAGTCTAACTTTACAGTAGAGTACCCAAGGGAAATATTAATGAATAGTGCAAAGGCATTTATGTTTTTTGAAGTTACACGGTTGGTTTCCAGGAGATTAGAGTGGTTTTGTTACTTTTATTTTTCTAGGGAGGTATTATTATATAGGGTAAAAACTCTTTTTTCTACCTCTCCGAGGAGTGTAAATGCTCAGAATACAAAAGAAGGCGGAACAGGACTATATATTAACTTAAAAAAATTGAAACAGAGACTGTGGAGACCCTGGGTCGGATGTCTCTGGGACACGCTTTCCCTATTCCCTGACTGGCCGCTGGTCTAGGTGCTGTGGGCAGACAAGGATCACCTCTGACCCAAGCAGGAGGAGGAAGCTGGACCTGGGACGTATGGGTGCCCGGGAACTCTGAACATCTCTCTGTGTGGCTGAATTAAACATTGTGATATAATCTCTGATATTGTATCAGATATATCTCTGATATTATACAAAGGCCCTTGTTGCTTTTTTACCCTAGACTTTACTAGCTAATATTCAAGCTACAACAAGAGACAAAGGTTTTTCATGCAGAGAAACAGTGGTTTTACCTTATTCTGTTTCAACTTGAGTTTCACATGTAGAGTGTTAGGGAGGTCTTGATGCTAGTGGTGGTGGCCAAGTGATCTAATGAACATATTTTCTAGTAAAACTCCAGCTGCAATTTGTTGAAACTTAAATTGACCTTTCCCATGCACTGCTATAAGAAGAAACTCGGAAAATGGATGTTTTGGGTTTGGCCGTTCTCATGTTCCCATTAGCATTTCAGCAAGCATCCCTGATAAAAGCTGGTCTTTGGAGGGGATTTTCTGATGCCTGAAGTTGTTCAGTTGAAACTACACTGTGACTGGAGGCTTATTTGAAAGGAAATGCTAAACAGCCCTAGACTTATATAGCCTGAAACCAGTTTCTGTTGATGTCCCTGCAGGATTTCCTACCAGCCAGACCCAAGGCTCCAAGGGCACTTTGCAAATGAGAAATTATCTTCAGACGCCCTTTAGCCAGCTTTAGTGGCCTCTACGTGAGACTGAGTTCCCTCTTCAGTGTTAGTTTCACCTTATTGTCCTGATTGCCCTTCTCTGGGTTTTGTCACAACCAGCATTTTGCAGTCCAGTAAAAGGAACTCACTTTTTAGTCACGTTACTTGTGTGAACCATGAACAAGGAAGCAAAAGGAGATGGGTAAATGAGGAGGGAACATGTGTGCACTCTTGCTTTAGGCTGAAGAGACAAAACTCGTGGTTTCAGACCTCAGGTCAAGAAAAACTGTGCTATGTTCTTTTTAATATGGGCTCATTTTGGACTGAAAGGGAGGCAGGCAGGAAGGAGACGCAGGATCAGGAGGAGACTCACATTAAAATAATTTGAACTCTTTAAATTGAAATTGTCTATTTGGTTTCAGTTGTTGTAAAGGCTGATTTTAATTTTCTTCTTCTTTACATAAAGCTATTTTCATACATTTTTTTCAGACAATATTTGAGTGTAGCTGGCCAAGCCTGGCACATCAGATTCATTTTTAATGGGAAAAAAAATGTTGAGCTATTGCAAGATTGTCAAAGGAATATCCCAGTTAAAAGGAGATTGGCATCAACTGATTTGAATTTTCCAAAATTAACATACAAAATAAACAGCTGACCTCTTCATTTATCAGAGCTTTTCTTGATTGTTGTTCTGTACTCAAGTGTTCACTGTGAGTGCATTAAATAGGCATTAATGTATTCAGACAAGCTTGTTAGAATTTTATGTGGTGCACTAGCCCTACCACAAGACATAAGTAACATTTTGGACATCTCTGTTTCAAACAAACAGTGGTTCTGTATATCTCCTAGTCATATTTTAATCCTTATTTCATGTGCTAGTGATGGGGTTTAAATGTGCTCATTTTTCTTTCTTATGGAATGCTTATGATAAGTCAAAAAATATTGCTTAGTCCTCTAAGTAAACCATGAAAGCAATGTAAAGATGATGCAAAGGACATTAAAAAGGTTTATTTTTTGAGAAGGAAAGGTTTTGCTATAATCTCTGAGTTTGGGGTTTTTTAATTATTTCTAAACTAATGAAAAGAGATGAGTTTCTTATAAAAACAACTATACATGGACCAATTAATTTGGGTGGTTTTGCTTAATGTCACAGGAAGTGCTCATAGAGATGTTCTTGATGGAAAGTGTGGGCTGTTTCAGACTGCAGAAATCAACTTTACTTTTCCTGCTAGTACTCTGTCCCAGTTATATGAGGTTTATAGATCCTGTCAGCTGACAATATCATCTCCTACTTGCCAAACCATAAATGCCAGCAGCAGTCTGAGTAATTTGTACCCTCTGCAAAGGTCAGACGCACAGACCTAGTGGCACACAAAGGCCTTTCCAGTACACAGACTATCCAAATAATGAGAAGTCACAAACTTTTAGGTGTAAATGTTCACTTTTTGCTGTTGGAGGTCTTGATCAGATTTGTTTCTCAGTCAGAGAACTGGCCACAGCTGTAGATACATTATTGATAGTGAAACTGTCAGTAGGCTGCAGGAAAGATCAGTTCTGGGATAAAACTGTTCAAAAGCTGCGTAATTACATTGGAATATAAAATGTGTTGCAAGGTTTGATAGGCTTGTGATGTTTAAGAGAAAGGAGAGTTAGCAGCTGAGTTCATCTGTCACTGATGTCAGAAAAAATTAAATCTCTGTGGTTTGGTGTTGCATGAAGGGCTTTTTTGAAAACCAGGTATTATGGCTTTTAGCTGCCACTCATCTGCAGTTCTGCACTGGCACAGAGATGAGTGAAGTAGATGGGGTGCTGGAGGAGTGAATGATGCTAATTGCTAGCAAATCTGAAAGGGGTTGTGTCATGTGGGCATTACAACTGTGGAGAATAGACTCAGCTACCCAGGACATCCCTTCCAGAGCAGGTCTCTTACAGCTTCTACTCTAAGTACAGAGTAATACTCCCTGTGTTAAAGGTACTGTTACACTGAAGCTGTTTCAAAGCCTGATTTCTACACTTGTCTGCCCTTTTTCCTGATTTTATTTTAAAATATCATCACATAAGGCTCCAGAGAAGAAAAATCTGGCAGTAGTGAAGTATTTGAGGTTAATTAGTTTAAATGAGACATTTTTGAAAGCTCCGGAAACTGGTAGTACCTCAGATTAAGTGTTGTCAGTGGTCAGTAAAGTCAGAGCTGTCTCTCTATGTGTATGAGGGAGGATCAGATAAAAGTACCTACCAAGAGTGTATCTGTACAGGGGACACTAGAAATCAAGTGTACACTGTTTTCAATTAGGATTAAAACTTCCTTCTGTAAGGATTCTGTGAAACTGGATGTTAAAGCAAGCGTCCTTGCAGAATATTTAATTAGGGACTTCAAAAGTGGAAGCATATGGATACTGTAAGAAGCCCATAAGGAGGAGATTTAAATTGGTAGAATGCTTTGAAAGCGCCTACAATTTATTTTTAAAGACTACTGCAATTCTCATAAAATTAAGGGGTGACACTTCAGCTTATTTTCCTTCATTGCTAACAGACATATAAACAGTAGAAATTGTTTCTTCTCTATGGAAAAATTGATGTTCTTATGTAGAATTGATCATTCTATAATCTGTTTGCCTGTGTGCACATCCTGGAAGAGAAGAAATAGTAAAGCTATAGGGTATATCTATAATGATCTTTTCAGGTTCTTACTTTGTTTCAATATATGCATCAGCCCTGTCTGCAGAATATTGTACTGTTGCTGGTGCCACACATTCAAGAAAGACTTTGTCTACATGTTGACATCTACTTTGTCAATGGAGTTTGGGAGATTGAAAAGCATGTTCTTTGCTTTTAAACTGGGATTTTTTATAGAGTCATTGAGAAATTGGTGGGACTTCATGATTTGGAGGCTTTTTTCCTTGTTACAAATTTGTCTACAGCTGAATTGCGCTTAATTCAATCTTTATGTCTTGATCTACAGTAAGTAGATAAGCCATGTCCTGTGACAAAATATATAACTGGCTATTAAAACCAAATCAGGTTAGACAGTCTTGTAAAGTTCATAAAACATATTTTCTCTTAGTTGTGGTGCTGTTTCTGTCAAATATTCTCTCTTTTTATGGACTTGCAAGAATTAATCTTTAGCCTAAGCAGCATACTTTGGTCCAACATCTCCCAGGTTTTTGGGGACATTTACCTGCTAGTTCTGTAAGCATGTGGAAGGAGACTAGAAATGGTCAATTTCTGCAAGTCCACATGTGTGAGCTGGTGAGGGGTACACTGATTTCACTGTGAAGTGTCAGAGGGTAAAAAGAAAAAGGTGTGGCATACAATGTTAGGGTCTCTGCACATGTCTGTTGTTTGTGAGCAGCCCTTGGGGTAGGATGGAGGATGCTGAAGGGTGTGTGGATGGATGGCCATGGATTGCTGTCCTAATCTGCTCTTACTTGTCAGGCAACAGTGGTTCTTGAAAGCACAGACACCTGTGTTCTGCTTCAGGCACTGGAGATACTGCTGCAACAGAGACAAGCTCATTCTCAGGCATGTTGTTTCCTTATACTGAACAAAAAGGACGACTAAAAGTTAGACTTCAAAGCTGGTAACTGTTGGAAGTTGTATTTTGCTAGTGACAACAGTAAAAATTACTTACCTGATATGCGGGTTCCTCCACCACCACTGTGGGGTTTTTCTCTTCTGACTTCCTGACTGTGTGTATTTTTTTTTAGTATCTAGAGAAAGACATCCCTGGCTGAAATTTTTATTATGAGCATTTCTAATGGAATTGAATTTCAGCATGTTTTTTTCTGTAACTTTATCATTTCATGCTCATTGTTTTGCAGTAATACCAAGGAGTGCTGGTCATTCAGCTGCTAAGAAAACCAAGAAAATAGTCCCCATACCATACTTGATGTTTTAGATCATTATAACAGGATGGTTACTTCAGGGGCTCTTTCAAGCACTGTTTTTTGTAAATAGGCTTTGGTTCTCAAAACAATGTCACACATATGTTCTGAATGTGTTTTTTCTCTTGTTCCACCAATAGGACCAAAGAGGTTGTTCCTTTGGCCAATCATGTTAACCTGTATTGGAACACCTTATAAAAAGGATTGCAAAACTCCGAAATAAAGGCATCCTGCCTCATTCTGGGAAAAACCTCAGTGTTGTGATTCTGAATCCATGCTATTTCGTGACTACTAGCGACAGCCCTGTGCTTCAGTGTTTTTTTAATCTTTTCCCTTCTTATGAGAGATGTCATTTTCTGATTTTCAACCAAGGACATGAATAATTTTGAATGTTCTAAATAATAATAATTTATACCAGTTGGTACATTGAGTGAAATACCTCCGCATTTACTTATGAAACTTCCTATGAGATTAGAAGAACATAACCACAGGTGCACCTGGTGCAGTATTTGTGCACTGAGGATGGCCAGTGAACAGTAAAGAAGGGTATGCAGCAGCATCCCACTGTCCCTCTCTCCTTCTGTACAGTGGGAAGGCCTTGAGGAAGAAAGGAAAAGCAGCTTTGCAAAGGTTTAAGAGGCTGGATGTGAAACAAGACTGTTGTGAAACAAGTGGAGTGGTTCTTGCCTGTCAGTGAAATAAAACGAGAATGTGAGACTGTAGTATGGGGCCAAAGATGGAATAAAACACTTTGTTGTTTTATTTGTAAATCTATTTTTAAATTTTATATATTTTTAAGTATATATATAAAAGTAGATATTCATATATTATAAAATGTAAACTTATTTGTAAAATCTACTAGGTGGCATCCCTGTTTATGGTATGGAGCTGGAACTAGATGATCTTTAAGGTCCCTTCCAACCCAAGCCTCTCTGTGATTCTGTGAAGACCAGATGTGCAGATAAACTGTGAAGTACCTTGAATAAGGGAATGTCCTGCGGTGACTTTATGATGCCTGTATACCCAATCACGTGTTCTGTTTATGTTGCATATTAAGTTCTGCACCTTTAAGACTGGTTCTGAGAGCAAAGAGGAGAAAGAAGAAGCCGCAGTTTGTTTTCAGAAACAGCACTCTCTCCCACACANGAGCGAGCCAAGCTGCACCTCATGGCAAGGACTTTCCTGGATTTGCCATCTCTTTAAACAGCAAGAGGTTTCATTGTTTAATACTATTCAATTTTTATGCTTTTGGATATTTTGCTTGTTAAATAAACATTTTTTTTCCACTTTGCTTCAAGGAAATCTTTTTCCTGAAACAGTTTAGGGGAGGGGTAGCTTGAATCTGTTTTTCCTGGAGGGACCCCATTTGGAGGTTTCCTCCTAAATTTGTCTTAAACCAGGACAGGGGATGGGCTGATCCAAGAGCATAAAGTGCAAGAGACAGTATGATGACTCCATTGACTGTTTTGGAAATATTTGTGGCCAAATTTTGACTGAGCATCCAGTGGGAAAGAGGAAAGACTAGTCATGTAAAAAGAAAATTATGTTGCAGTATCTAGGCCACAAGAAGGAGTTTCCCTGCTGCTCCCAGGGCATGAACATTATGAGAATGACCCATATGATTAAGAACAAAGAGGAAATTATACTGAAAGCAAAAATATTAGATTGTCGTGTGTTCATACCTGGCAGAGGCATGTTTGCTGTATCACAGAGAGGGTTGGCAGCTCTCCACTAAGAGAGCTGATTGAAAGTTCCTAGAATGTCAACTAGTTTCTCACAGAGAGGACTGATCTCCAAAGTGTCGACTACTAAAATAATGTTAATATGTGCTGTCAGTTTCAAAGGCTGAGTGTTCTGATTCCTGGGTAAAATCCCAAGGATTTAGTATATGCTCATTAAAGATAGATATACATATGTATACAATGGGAAAAAAGAAGTTTTATTTTTCCAGCCAGTTGGGCCCAACGGCTTCCGTAAAATAACATCTGGTATGTGTTCTGGCCTTTTTTTGCTTAGCTTTCTGCAAATGTGTTTGCTGTTTGCTCCCTGTGTTATATATCCTTATTTGAATGTATTTTTTTTTCTTTCTTTTGGAGAAAGCATTTGGGTGCTGATACTTTCTGCACTCTCTCAGAAAATTAGTTTATTGGTCTTGCCAAAGCACAAAGTGTCTTCTCAGATAATCGGTGTTAAAGTTTATTGCTTAAGCACAACATGCTCCAAATTTAGGCTTCAGAAAATTAGTTATATTACTAAAAAATTCTCCATTTTGATGCTTGGTTTGAGATACTGGGGTGTGATTTTCAGATAATGATGATGGTGTTAGCCCTTCATACTGCATAATGTTTAAAGGATGTTACAAGGAACCATGTGTTTGGATGTTTTTCATTAAGTAATGCTATGTATTCTCCCAAACTAAGTATCCTAGAAGAAGATTAAGGGAAGACATTTTGTTGCCCTTTTATTCAGTAGTAAGGAAAACAAAAAAAGTTAACTTTGGGAGAGCCTTCAGTGTTTTATGTCATATCCAGTCCCATCCATCATGTCTCTCAACCACTTAGGGTTGGTGCAGGTAAACATATTTTTGAAATGTCATCTTGAATTAATCTTGCCAGGACATAGCACGTGGTTCTTTGCCTGTAGAGAGAAATGGCTGTGAGAACAAAGCCATGTAGACATGAAGAAGCTGTGCTAAAACAGTATGTCCTTGAGCAGAATAGCTAGAGATAACAGAAGGCTTGTAGTTAGAGGAACAGAGGCTAGGTATGAAAAACAGAGTGTATGCTAATACAACTTCTAGAGTAAGCCAATTAGGTAATGCCAGTTGTGCCTATTAATGAGTAGTTGTCTGTAAGAGTATAAATGTAACCTATCTGAAATAATAAACGAAGCTTGCTTATCCACTGTATTAGTGGGGTGAAAGTCTTCCCTCTCGGCGGAAAATAGCAACATTTCGCTGTGTGCTGGTGTCTGGATATTCTTTGCAAAATATTTCAGATATCATCTGCTTTACCTTCTGGAAGAAGCTCTACTGCCATTAGTACATTCACAGAGCTCTGGTTTGTTATTTACAAAAAAGACTCTAACCTTCCCTTCCAAAAGCAGTTACCACACTCAAGTACTTGTTCCCCTTGCTGTTCAGATAAATCTCCCTCTGATTCTAGGGAATAGCAGTAAAATATTTCCCCAGTGCTCTGTTCTCAATCGTGGCCAGCCAAACTTCTGCATCTGTTTTATTAGCCTCTGTGTACAGAAGGACTGTATTAGTAAAACAGGTTTTTTATAACCCTTTCTCCTCAAGCATATCCCTGCTTTCTTTTGCATTAGAGATTTTATAGGCTTTTTTTTACATGTATTTTATTTTATGTTATGTTAGTGCAGTTATGGCCCATTCTAAAGTGTTGCAATTCTCAGGATTAATATGAAAGGAATTTGAGACTTATAAAATGATCCAAGGAGAAGTATGAGATTATTAACCTGAGAATAATTTTAACAATCAGTAATATTTTTAAAAGAAAGGATCTTCATCATAAATTTAATTGGTATTGCTGTGAATGGAGTTACCATTTGAGGTAATATTTCATAAGATGTTCTTCCTCTTAGACTATAAAAAGCAAAGTGATGGAATGGCAAGGCCACTGTAGAAGGTAGCAATAAACTCTGTAATGGTAAAGTGCATTCTTAGGCAGACAAAAAAATAGAGTACTCTAGATATGTCTCTCTCATAAATCAAATGCGATGAATTGTGTCCTGGTTGTTCTCATGCCGGAAACAAAATCAGAATAGCACTGCTTGCATTGGCATTCTTCTGTGGCTTCAAGCTGAGCAGAATGTGTTTTGATAAAGATCCCATATCAATGCCTCTAGTGACTCTGTATATATTTTCTGATCAGGTCCTCAAAGCTCTAGGAGATGGTCACATTTCTGGTTTCTTATGAAGCAAAATCATTCTGGACATGAAGTAAAATCCTTCTGGACACTTAGAAGAAGTGAGCCCTAGACTGAAATAAGGTTCATGGCAATGCATGCATTTTAGATACTTGTCTAGATCTGGGAGCATAACTAATACTAGAGATTTCATGTTTTTGTTTAAATCTGTCTTCACAAACTGAAGAGTTCTGAAATAAGGCATATTTCATGCAGTGAGGATGTGAAATGAGTAGTAGTACTTCTCTGTTTATTCTCAAATGGGAGTAATAGCAGAGAGCTACCCAAAGGTCCAGAGAAGGAAAAAAGTGCCACTTTAGACAAACCTTATATATATTTAATGCCAAGAAACTTTTTTCTGCTGATTTCCTGGATGCATATTGCTTATTGACATTTGAGCCCAGGCTTTGCCAGCTTTTACAGCTCAGTGAGCTTGGGGGAAATCTCAGCCTCTGAGGCAAGCTGGAGTAATTTTAGGAGGGCCCCATGGTACTTTCCGTGTCCTAGGGACAGCAAAGGACAGTATGGGATATGGCCTTCTTGAGTGAGGCACACTGGTGAGTGGGAGTGAGGCCTCCATGAGTGCAAAGTCTTACCAGGGTTTCATCAGCTAGTTTCTCACCCTTGAGTGAGTCATTGCAAATATTTCTCAGCTGGTACCCATGCCTGTATGCTTGGCAGAGGAATGGGTTTGTAAATGCACTTTTCACTATTCCGTGCTTAGTTCCCTCCCAAGCCTCCTGCAAGCAGTATCAAATTCTTAGAAACCCATTGTCTGACCTCTTTCTTTTGGAATATTTATTACTATACAACAGTTTCAGACTTATACCAACGGTTACAAATAGCAGCAGCAGTAGATGACTATTCCTAGTGTGGAATCTTACTGTTTTCAAAGCACCAGAGTAATTAGCTATTTTCATCCTTGTTTGATTGCAGTAATATTTAAATATAAGCATCACTTGATGCACTTTTCATGAAGGGCTGTACCACCTTTGTGTAGGCCACTTCCAAATCTATGTGTTGATATTCTTCCCGTGCTAGTGTAATTATTTAAAATTATATGGGCTAGAGAAGGAGTTTGGTTAATTTCATCTCTCAAAAGAATGTGTGTCAGAAAATACAAGTGAGTAGAAGAGGTCTGTCTGGACAGGCAGCATGCTGTGGTGTATTATGTTTCACTGACATGAGAAGAATGTGGCAGGGAGGTCTACAGTTCCCTGTTGTAGGCACTAACACTGTCTGGAAAGCAGCTTGGAATGTGCCTTTTGCTTCATTAAGCAAAAGCCTGTCTGCCTGTGGTAAGAAGTGCTGTAAAACACAGTGGAAGTATTACAGCATGTGTGGTTAGACAGGGTTGCCAATTTCAGGTATTTAAAATCACAAGTCAGATATTCCAACATAAAATCTGTCTAGAAAATTGAGATTTGATTTTTAAAACGTTTTGTTTCCTTTTTGCTTCTTAAGCTTCATTTATTTTTAAGTGAAAGCGGAGATCTTCACTGAAAGTTGAGATCCTCATCTGACTTCAGGGCTTTAAGAAAAACAGCAAATTACAAAAAACTTGCAAAAGAGTCATAAAGGTTGTTAACCGTGAGTTGAGTATCTTCTGTCAAAGCTGTGTGATTGTATAAGCTTTGCCATTGTAAATAGGATCTGAAAGTCAGGGATGCAAAATGTAACCTAAGCTTCTGGAACTTGTAATGTAGTTGAGGTTTGCTTATGTTTTACAAATTACAGTAACTGTGCTTGTGTTATTCTACTGGTTTGAGAACAAAACCAGTG
>VWYI01003973.1:0-28935 GCA_013399455.1 Anthoscopus minutus
TAGTTCAAAGGAGTGCCTCCTCACAATCACACCATTTGCCTAAATTCCAAAGGTTTTTTAAAATCTGAATTCTCAGAAGACCAGATCAACCTGTTGCAAAAAACTTACAAGTAAGAATGCTGCAGTCACAGATCCTGAAATGCAAGAAATACTAATGGAAATCTCAAATCACTTGAGGTCTAGTAGAAAAAAAAAAAGGAGAATATCTGGCTATATCATCAGAAGGCCATGCTGCATCCAAAAAAGGGTATCTGAACATTTCAATTTCTCTACTAGGCAGACACACAATCATGCAAGGTATGGCCTGAAAGCAATGAAAGCAATTAAGAGGAAGGATTTTTTGTTGGACATTTCTATGCTAGAGTATGTAAATGGGACTACAATTTCTTCAATTAATGTTTAAATTAATTATATAAGTTTTTGTTTGTTTTTTGTTGTTTTGGGGTTTTTTTTTCCAGTTCTTGTAGCAGTGGTGAATATCACTCTCTTCCTTGTAAAGGTTCAGGATAGGCTTTCTGGGGAAAAATGCACATCACAGCCTTGACTACAGGAAAGGGGAGTCTGTATGTAGAAGAGGTCTCCTGGAAGGTGTTGATATGCAGCAGCTACAGATTCAAAAATGCAGTGATCTTAAATGTATAAGGGGATGCATCTGTATACAGGCTTAAGCAGCACACATATGCACACCCACCCACCCACACAATCATTTAAAATTCTCTATATACATTTAACACTACTTTTCACATTCATGCTGCTTTTCATCCATGGATTTTGGAGCACTTTGCAGACATTAGCATAGAAATGTCNNCACTTTGCAGACATTAGCTAATAATCTCACAACCCAAGGCAGGTAAGGGATATTCCTGAGCAGAGTATTTATCTACAGACCTAGTGGGAATTCTGGTGTTTCTGACAAAATTCCATCAACCTCCAGCAGGCAGGTGAAAGCATAGAAAGAGAAACATGGAAACAAAAACCAGCCCTGCTTCATGCCTTCTTGTTGAAGTAGGATCACACCAGCTGAGGTCACAAGTGGAAAAAGCATTTGAGTGCCAAGCACATAAAAGTCCCACAAAGGCAAACATCATAATTAGCAATGGATGAGAAAGCCAGCATGAGGCGAAGGGGGCAGTTTGATCTTCAGAGTTATCATTCAAGAGTGTGACACTGAGATTACACAATGTCATTCAGGTAATGCAAATGTTCACAAATCACCCATCTTGAAATTTCTTAAACTCCTGCTTTTACAGCTTAAGATCAGACGTGGTTTTGACACTTGTAATGTTTTTCTTTGTTAGATTCCCTAATGAATATAACAGTCTTTAGCAGGAAATCTGGACCGACCATTTGAGGCCTGTTTTCTTTATATCTTGTAGCTCACAGGTTTTCTTTTGGACACCTAATAAATCATTCACTAACATCTCAGAATCTGACAATTTCTCCTCCTTATAAACTCCCTGCTAAACCAAGGACTAAAAAAAAAAAAGTAAGAAAATTACAACTTTTCAATTTTTCTGATCTAAAATACCAGCTTGGTTGACTTAGAGCTCTTTTTCATCAGGTGTTCTTCAATCTTAGACTCAAATTTCAACATTACTTGTACAACAAGTGGCATTACAAATAAAACTTCCAGAATTTTCTTTCTGTTTGTCATGGGATTGTCACAGATTTCAGCCTATGTCCCGGTACAAGTCAGAAAATTTTAGGCAGATTTTTGGACTGGGGGGAATATTCTAATCCTTGTCCAATCTTGTTATAAAGAACTAGTGAAAGCACACCATACTTTAATGTATGTTGAAAGGCAAGACAAAAGTAGTTGCAGATCACGGCCAAACACAAACTTGATTCCCTTTGTGTGATATGGGGGAACATTAGACCTGATCTGTTGAGTTCCTTGAAAACATCCAATGTCTGAAGCTACAATATTCTTTCAGTCTGTGTGAGTAAGCAAAGAGAAGGATCTACACTGAAGCTTGTTAATAATATTTATTTATTTCATGGCTGGGTAAATATGTCATGATCTCACTGAAGACAATGCAATTCTCTCTATTGATGTAATGAAATCAGAGTGTGACCCAAAAAGCATGCACGAGTCTTAAAAAGCTTTGGAAATTCAACTCATAAATAAGTTACAGCAATCCAAACTGTCATTCCCTTCCCCAGTAAAATATTAATGTTTGGCTTTCATGGAATTCCTCCCAGACTAAGGTTCAGATGATTTCCCTCTCAATAATACATTCTGAAGGCCTTACACTCTCAATCCTCAAAGGAAAAGAGGTGCTTACGTGGTGTATTTACTTAAATCAGGATTATCTTCTGAAGGATTGGTGACTATGAAAAACACATTGAATTTCATTTTAGTATTCCATGGTTTCATCTGATCACATTGAAGACCATACTGAAGACTGCACAATTTTCCTTAAAACAAACATTAAACTGAATAAATTTATATATATATATACGTATGTATGCATTAATGAAGATGTACATTAAAAAGCAATAGAGGACAGATTTTTGTCAAAAGGAAAGTGTTTGTGTTATTGCATGGAGACTGCGTCTTTCTGAGAATGCTAAGTTTAAACACTTTTTTACTATTTTTAACTTATTCCTTTAAATTTTATGTTAGTTGTCATTTCTTTCTTACCAAAAACCCAAACACAAAAACTATTTTATACTTCTTAACCAACAGAAGTATATGGAAAATTCCATACCACTGAGATGTTCCTGTTTGGCTGGAGTCTGTGAAGAACAGTCACTGAAGGACAGATCCATGCTAGTGAAACAGAGAATTTGCTGGAATTCTCACTGATAAAATCAGCACAAAGGAGTGCCTATGACAGTGATCTGTCATTACCAATCAATCACACAGAAGCCTCACAGCCCAAGAAACAGACATCTATCCTATGATCAAAGGGATATGAAGATTTAGAAACAAATGAAAGGAAAGCAGTGTAACAAAAGTAGATTTACCGCCATTAATGACATGAAAATCACCTCACTGGCATTGGTTTAATTAAATGAAATTTTAATAGACTCCAAAAGAGTGGGTGAGGATGGAAGATTATGTGATGTCAGAGAGTCTGGATGCTAAAAGAGCTACAAGGCAGGAACTCTTAGGTATATTAACAGAGACTATTAGAGGTGATTGGTCTAGTTTTGCTCCTACATCTACAACATCTGGAATTTCATTGCTTGAGGAATGTGAAGGAGGACTTATGAAAATTTGTATGTGAGTGAAAATTCACCTGCAGAGAACATTGCCAGGTTTGTGTCAACTGTTTATCTTGTTTGAATCTTAGCCTTCAGAGCAAATAGAGGTTTTATCCCTTTACTCAGAGCAGTTAAACAGGCTACAGAAATGTTTCATCTGCCTGACAATTGCATCATGATGTGCTTAGTTCCTCCCACGAGATGGAGCAGCGGAGCTTCATCTCTTGGCCCTGCACCTTCACCCAAAAAAATCTCCTTTTATGCAGGTGCAGGGGTTGACATTCACGTTCCATAGGTGCACAGTCCACTGTGACATGCATCTCACACCTAATCAGCTGAACTAAAATTGCACACTTTGAATGTCTCCAAACTTCCAAATTTTTTATATAGGTTAATAAATTTGGACAGGTGTTAAGAATGATATAATCTACCAGCAGACTTGTTCTCATGAATAGAAAAACCCTTATGACTCTGGACACAAAATGAGCATGAAATACTCTTAAGAAATTGGAAGTGATGCAATCAGCGAGGTCTGTGCCAGAGGAAGGAAGGGAAATGAGACACAAAGATAGACTGATTCATTCTCTACCTCAGTAGTCAGCATTTAGATTTAGAACTTTGATTGAGCTCCAGTTCAAGCCTGATAAAACATCTCTGAACTGGACAAAGATCAGACCTCAGACCAGCTGTTGGGAAGTAAAGGAACGCTTGAGGCAAAGGGAACATAAAGCCCCTTAAGCATCTTACAATCCAAATCTCTGGTGAACAGGAGTTCTGTGGTATTCTTTATACATTGCCTCACTCGGGAAAAAATGTATTGATGTAACTCTAGCTTGTGTACTGATGGCATGAAGAGACCTAGCAAAGTGTCTCAACAAATTCACCTCTTCACAAGTGAAACAAGAGCAAAAGAGATTCCATCTAAACCTATTTTCCCCGAAGTCAGCTACAAATTCCACAAGATGTAAATCTGTTGGATGCCTAAGCATTTTGTGCCAACGTTTGTTTTCAGCATCAATGCTGATGTTATTTGCAGAAGTGAATCTCAATCAACTTACATTCTCAATTAGGAAAACAAAGGAAACAAGAACAAATAGGAAGGACAGGCTTACAGAAAAGAGGAAAGTGTAAGTTAAAACAATTAACTGTTTTAATTAGAGGTTGGATTAAAAAAAGGTTAGGATGATCTATATTTTAGAGTGGCATTTCCTATTTCATTATACTTCCTTGTTACAGTTTGTTTTCTTGTCAAAATAGATGAAAAGGGTCCTTATTTCTTACATCTTTAAAGTTTTGTTTAGGCTGACATTTTTAGTAAAAGGAAAATAATACAATAAAATCAAACAAAATAACTGGTAGTATGACTGGAGAGAGAGTGAATTGCCACCATGTCTCACCTCCATCAAGAACCAGCTGATGAATGACATAAATGTGTTCTGTTCAGGGTTTTGCATCAACTCTCTTGGTTAAGATACACAGATACAGACATGAAGTCCATTCACTGTAACGTACATTCCATGTGAAAATAGAACAAATCCCCAAAGAGGGAAGGCAAAATAAGAGGATTTTTTTTCCTTCCTAAAGGTATTGATAAGATCAAGGGAAGCAGCCTGATCTAACAAAAAGAGACCTTCAACTGTTCAATATCAAAATAATGGATTTAATTTTTTTCTTTTAAAAAAAATTTTAATAAAAAATCTGGGAAATCTCTCTCATGGTTAATAAGAAAATTGTGAATTTTTACAGAAGAAATTATATATACTAGAATACCTCAAAGAAGAGTTTGTGAGAGTTAATATCCTGCAAGCACAGGTGCTCTCTGGTGAAGTCAGATTCATAGAAGAGAAATTATCACCAAAAGTTGAGAGTTAGACACATAACAACTACCTAGTCACAAAAGGGGAGAAAATCAACTCAGTAAGAGGAAGACAGAAAAATATCGTGATTTGAATTTGATATAATATTAAATTAATTTGAGCATACTTTCAGTGCCTCACATTTATAATTTCCACCCTTGTTGGTTTGTAGGATTATTATCTATTTTGGCTCCTGTGAGAAAATTCTAATTTCACTTTCCTATAATCTTGTTGAATTAAGTGTGAATTTAATGGCTGTATAACAATAAAGCATTCATTCCTCATGTAAAGATGTGAAAATCTCACATCTTTTGGGCACTGAGGTTCTAAAAAGTTCATGCCTTCTTCCAGCTCATCCTTCAAACTATCTAAGGAGCAATGGTCTGGATTCCCTTCCCATTAACCTTTGTAGCTGCCTGGACCAGATGTGAATCTATCTCTATAAACTTAAGACAAAAGTATCTTTCAGTGATTGATGGTGGTTAGAAGTGTCTAGCATGAAATGAGACTTTAGACTGCATAGGTGATTGTTTCTTCCTCCTGCTTTTGAGAGGCTTTTTGTTTGGTTGGGGTTTTTTGATCACTGGAACCATGATATCCAAGGGACGGCTGGGACTCCATTGTGATTTAGAAAAGAAAGTATGCTGCAAAAAAAAAATAAAATTGTGTTTATTTCAAGTTTGTCCTGATTTGGTGCGTCTTCACCATCGATTAGGTACTATTTTGTAAAAGAACTGCAGTAATTGAGCAGTCCTTTTGCCTAGCAGAAATTAAAGTCACTGTGCAGGAGTGTAATTTTAATGTATGTCCTGGGAGTGAAAGTCCACCAAGAAAGTTACAGTTAATTTAGCAGAGCTCATAGTATACACTCATTTCTTAGCCATGGGGACTTGACTTTAAACTGTCTGAAGGTCAAACATTCAGAGACTGCTACAAAATCCTTCAAAAACGTGAGCCACATGACACATCTGCCACTCCTCGCTTAGAACAATTCAGCACAGTTAGAAACCTTCCTCTAAAAAGAAGCTGAAGATAAAGTAAACACAGCAAATGAATTACCTTTCTCCCTCTGGAGAGGTCACGTTCGAGGTTCACTGCTGATTCAAGATGGTGAAGGTTGCACCAGTGCCCACCTGCCAGGGATTAAACAGAGAGCTACAGTCTCCAGTGCAATCAATGCCTAGTCTTTAACAGGCTCTAAATTCAGCACCGGAAGCTCTGACAAGCCCATAATCCATTCATTAATGTGTGTTAATATGTGCCCTGTGGAGCTGTCCTAACTTAAAAACAAAAGGCAAGGCATTCACATGTGTTATTTGGAATAGGATGGAACAGGGAACCCTTAGCGCCACGGAGAGAGGAACGATTGCAAAAAGGGTTTTATTGCACGTCTCCCAGCAGGATGTTTAGAAAACAAAGATCCAACACATGCTGCAGCCATAAAGCAATTCCTCCTTGGCCAGATCCAGACAGTGTTATGCAATTGTTCTCTTGACTTATTTCAAATGAATAAACATGTTTTCTTGTGTGCATCAAGCAGGTGTGCACAGGCTCAAATCTGTGATCCACTGTACATCTGGTTTGGGGAGACCCAAGACATGAAGAAGGTCAACAGTCAGCAAGTGAAATGCTGAGATCCTACCCCTGTCTTCCATCAGCCTTATGAGTAATGAAAATTGAACCAGAACCGTGCAAATCTGGCAGGTATCTCATTCAAAAAATGTTACCTAAAAACCCTTCCCCAAAATGCGTTATCCCTCTTATTGCTGACAGCTTGGTCTGGTCTCTCATCCAGACCCTGGATCCAAGACACAGCTGAATGCTAATTAAAGGAATCATAATTTTGAGGACCTTGAAAGAACCAACATAGGTGTAGAAATACATGCAAATAAAATTGAATAAAATAACAGCCAAACAACAGGAATCAGCTCAAATCTGTCTCACTTGTCTTTAGAGTTGAGAAATTTATACATATATTATGCTCTAATACTGCTGTTATGATTTGATTATGGTTTAATTAAACTCAACATTTACATGCATCAAAAAGTTAAAAATTAGCATTTATTTTTAAATAATTACTTTAAATTCTAAACAATTTGCATAAACATAAACAATTGCTCTTTGTCCATATAATGGGGACAGCTTGAGTTGGATTATTTGAGAAAGCCTGCTGAATTTGTTAAAATTAGATTCAATACAGACTATGAAAGAGGAAGTTCAATAAGAACTTCTAATGAGCACTAATGAATTTTACATTTGGATCCTTTCTGTCATCTTTTATCAGTTTTGAATAGCATCATCCAAAATAAAAATCACTTGTCATGGCATTTTCTCTACACTTTAATAAAATTATTCAGCAAACAATATTGAGAGAAATGGATTAGGAGACCCTTGGAAACATTATGAAATTCTTTTTATGGACAACACTGTGAAAGGAATGGTGCCCACTGAGAATGTCATTACTCTTTTAGCTACTTATCTTTTGACTAAATTTTACATGATTCCAGGCATTACCCTCCTACTTTAAAACATAGGCTCAAACTTGTCTACAAAATTTTATGAGAAAACACTTCTGAAAGCATAAAAAAACATGGTGGTGGTGATCTATATTTATTGTCTTTTCAGCTCAGAAACCACACTGATTTCATAATTATTTTCTCTCTAATTGGTCTGGTTGCAACAATTTCTCAGGTCCAAAAATACCATAAAATGAAAAGTTGACTATGATTCTGAAGATGTCAACTAGGAATTACTACATAAAACACTTCCAGGAGACTATTCAGGAAATAACCAAATGGAAGTGCAGTTTGCCTCTCTCTTAACACTGACTATAAAGGGAACATTAAATAATTAATATCCTACACTAAAGTTTTCATGGATGTTCCTGGCTTCATACAGAATGCCTTTTAGAGGACACACTTTGCAGATGCTTCAGCAATGACAGAGAAGAATCTGCTTTATTTTCAGTGTTCACCTGAACATTTGGTACTAAGGAGCAATAAATGCATCATTTACTTTTTCCACCTAAAGCAAATAGTTTATTATTCTAATATTTCATTTTAGATTGTAGCCCATAACTGAATCTTTAAAAAAGTTCAATCCTTGTTTTGGTTCCCCTCCTTTTGATGCCTCTGTATCAAATTAACTGGAAAGAGCAGCTGTGACGTGGACATCTCTCCAGCACCTTCTGTGGCAAAGACAGATGCAAAGAGACCATTGCAATCTTGTGCTTTTTGACTGGCTCTCTGTATTCTAAGGACCAGCAGACCCACTGGCTCCCTCTGCAATACTTCTGATCTGTCAAGATAATATAAGGGATTTCTTTGTCGTTAAGACTTCAGGTTTTTTCTTAACCTGCTTTTACATCTTATCTTTCAAACCTTTCATTTCTTTCCGCTAACGCTATTTGTCCTGTCTTTCTAGGATTTAAACTGGGATATGCAGGATCTCATTTTTGCACACAGTTTATCTATTTTATCCCTTTATGTTTCCTTTAAGTTCACTCAAATATATTTGTTCTGAGAAATATAAGGATCCCATATTTCCTGAATAAATTCCATGATGGCTGTCTAGATTGTAATTTCCTGAATTTCTCAAATTACTATTTACAAAAATCCTCTTTTTGAATATTGGTATCATAAACCTGATTCATCATTTCATGCTACTACAGCACAAATCAAAAGCTGACTAAAGAACAAAGCAAACCATATTACAGTATATATTGAACAAAACTCTGTATCTTGTGCCAAATTTAAGTCCAGGTTAGTTTTCTCCTTACTTTCAGAGTCCAATGATCAATCAAAACTACAGCTAATAATTCTACTCATGTTCTGTTCTTTGTAATTAATCAAAACACGCCTCATGCTCAGAACGAATACATTTGGAATATAAAGAAAACTCAGCTTCAGACAAATTATGAAGTGTAATTATCCAAGATTTACCTCTCCTGCTACCATAATCACAAGTGAGACAATGTCTAGGGCAGGTATGACCCAAGTTATTTAAGGCTGTGATGACCAAGTCAACACCTGAAATGAAATCCTTGTAGGAGCACCCAGGTTGTGTTACAGATGGATAGTGTAGATATTCTATAGTTTCTGCAGTTTTGACTCAGCAAAATAAATGACTGAAATTGAAAGCAATGTGCAGCTTTTGCTTTTCCAAGTCAGGAACAGTTTACAAATCTATTCTAAGAGCAAGGTGAAAACAATAATAAATCAAGTGTAAGCATATTTGAAAAATCCAGTAGTCTAAAACATCTCTCATCCACTTTTAAAAGTAACATACAACTGAGCCCCCTTGTGCTGCTGAATCATCTGTGTCACCACTGCTGGGGGACCATGGTGGGTCTCTTTGTCCAGCGCAGAAATGGATGCACAGTGATAGAATATAAGAAATGGCATTTAATTACTTTACAGTCCATATTTACATCTGCATAAAATGTGTACAAAAACTGCACCAACTTAACTCAGTAACTACTTTGCTCTGCTTGCAATGCACGAAAAAGTTAAGTGTCTAATAACAGATCCATAATTATTACAGTTTACTGGAAAATATTTTGGTTTAATTTACCAAATTAAATATCAAATAGTGTTAGTTAAAATTAATCAATTTAATCCTGCCCAAGTATTTCTCACCAAAATTACACTCTAATGCCAATACTCAGAATAAACTCTTTGTAATAAGTCTGTCTTTCAGCGGTCTGAGAGGATATGTTTGGTGCTATAAATATTTATATTTAAACGTGATTTATTTCCTTGACATTCTTTGAAGTTGTTTGCCTTCTCTAAGTATCAATGTATCAAGGGAAGTAGCTGAATGTCATTTTAGAAAACAAAGTGTTAAAGGATGACCTTTATTAATACTAACCATAGAATTATTTTGATATCCTCCAAGCACCATGTCATGGAAAGTCAATCAAATAAAAAGACTTAGCCAGCACTTAGACATGAAAAGCATTCTTTTGAGGCATAGCTTCCAGAAAGGCTGTGCTTACAATGGAAGATGGCACAGTAAGACAGACTGTTAGAAAAATACAAACAAATAATAATGATAATAATAATAATAATAACAACCAAAAAAGAATCCCTTTCTCCTCACAAGGAAAATATATGCTAAACTGCATTACTTGTCTATCAGCAACAAATTATTCTTTCCTGAAGAAGTTAATAGATTCAAGAATTCTGTGGAAAGGAATAGGATGTTTCACTGAAATCTGAATAATTATTTTTGTGAGGCACATCAACTACTTAAAATTGTTAAATTTTTTGCAGCAGTCTGAAATCTGTCATTAATCAAGCAGGTGAGCAGAGAAGGAAAATTCCTTTGGTGGCCCACATTTCCTTTTCATTTCTGTTCTAGTGAATTCAGTTTAACCATTTAGAGGAAAGTTGTTCTCACAGCCCAGGTAATTTTCCAATATTGATGCCAATCAGTGTTAAATGTGAAAGGCATTTGTAATGATATAGATCTCTGTATAGAATAAGACCACCAAAACAGTGTACTGCTCAGTGTACACATGGGAACAATTTTCAGTTTCTAATGACTGGACCAGAGTGCTGGCTGAAGGTGAAAAGCCACATTTTCATGCTACTAAATTAAATTGTTTATTTCTTTGTATCTATGATATCTATGAACAGTTCATCAGACCATATAAATTAAAAAATTTCAAAGTAAAACTGTGTTAAGCTATTTATATTGAGTATCTGAATACTTTCCTTGGGTGTCTGTTTTACATATATCCTATCTTAAAGAGGAAATTAAATATAGGGCAAATAAATAATTTTTGAAGGCTGTGGGAAAGCCATTGATACTGTTTTTAAATTGAATACCAATCTCCAATCTGCTTTCCTTCCATTAGTATCAACAGCTGATGCATTGCACATTCCCACATGATTCAGAGAGCAATGGTTTCCTACAGTATTCCAATAATGCAGCAATAGCTGAAGACTGCTACATCAGCAAAAATGTCAGATTGAGGAATTTAGATAAAAAGGTTTCCTAAATCTTGAGGATCAACCATGACTAGCTGGGAGAAAGGACTTGATTGCCATTTAAAACTTATTATACACCTTTATATTAAGGGCCTATAAGAAGAGAACATTCTGTCTTTAATGCAGCAGCAGATAAGATTACCTCAACAGGATTACAGGTATATTATGAGATTTATGTGTTACTCATTGCTGGATTATGTTTCAGAGAGCTTGAAGCATAAAAACAAAAAAGACAATTTCTTGAAGGCCAGCATTTAATTATAGACTTATCCAATAACCTATTATTGAACTGGCTCGTCAACTAGGCTCTGTCTAAAGGATTATACCTAACTATGCAATTTTTCATTTGATTTAGTTTTAAAGGCTGACCAAAGGTTTTGGAAATAAAAGCAGGAGACTGTCAACAAAATGATCAGATTTTACCATCAAAGTCTTTAGTAGAACATAAATCTCAGTCAGCTGGTTTGCCGATTATCCTTTGTGATATTATTTATTTGCTGAGTGTTCCAACAACACTTTCAGGCATTTTAACAGAATCTTCAAAAGAAGTTGAAAAACCCTATCTAAATCTCTCCAGAAAGGCTGGAAGTATTAATTTCATTAATTTTAGGTAGCTCAGTATCTATAACTCATGTCTCCTTGAAAACAGAGGAAAACAATACAGAAGCTTGATTATTATAATCTATTAGACATGAAAAAACAAGAGACCTTAGAAAATTGACCATAGTATTGGATAGCTCAAACTTACTGTTAATAAATGGGAAACAATGAAAATAATAAAGAACTCCTTTGTAATATACAGTAGCAAGTCAAAACCCCAAGAATGGGCAGAGAATCAGTGAGAAACGCACCACTTAGTCACTTCATCTTGTTTATTAAGAAAATGTCCCAGTTTAGCCCTAAGGTAAATAACACAACTCCAGTTGTTGGGTGGAGGACAATTTAAAAAAAATTTGCCACTATATGAATCAAAACAAATCTGTTTGAGTACTTGAAAAATTTCAATCTAAGTAAAATATTTCTGAGAACATTG
This sequence comes from Anthoscopus minutus, assembly GCA_013399455.1. Classification (NCBI taxonomy): domain Eukaryota; kingdom Metazoa; phylum Chordata; class Aves; order Passeriformes; family Paridae; genus Anthoscopus; species Anthoscopus minutus. The sequence goes on from VWYI01003973.1 coordinate 12,093, forward strand.
AAAACTCAGTCTCCTTTGACAGATTTCCAGAAAAATGATCCAGTGCTTTCCAGAAATTAAAAATTTGCGTGTTGTGTTGGTTTGGTGTTGGTTGATATTGAAGAAGAAGGAAGAAAACCATTTACAGGCATGGTTTTCCTGAGATGAGGCTCTTAGGAGCTTCCTCTGTGTTTAGGAAAGGCCAAAGGCTGTCTAGTTCTGAGAACTGACAGCTTTATAAACCATTGAGAAGCTAGGTCCGCCTCCGTTAATATCCCATTTTAAAACCCGGGAAGTTCCAAAACGGCTCCAAAACGAAAAGTTCTTTCGGCTTCTGGCTTCTGAAGGTGTCTGGAGCTGTGCTGGGGGTCGGGCGGCCCTGCTCGGCCACGGCCCGCGCGGCCTGGCCGGGCTCCGGGCCGGCTCCCAGCGGCTCCGGGCGGGGATGGGAGGCCAGGGGTCCCCCCGCCTGCTCCAGTCGAGCTGGGACAGGACGCAGCTGCTGAGATCTCGGTAACACCAGGCCCTGCCTATGGTCCCTCTGACCCGTGCCAAGCCGGGATCCCTCGGGCCGGGCTCGCCCCCTTCCTCCACGGCGTTTTCCAGCGGTGCCGGGCCGGGAGAGAGGGGAACCCGGCGCGACTGCATCCATCAGCGTGCCCACCAACACCTGCGGCCTGGGTGAAATGTTAACCCTGCCAGTGCACGGATGAGACCTGCAGACCATGATTCTTCCTTTGGGTGAGAGGAAAACCCCACAGTGTCAACATGAAGACACCAGGGACAGTGAAACAAAGTTTAAGTTTTTTGATAGAAGGAGAATGAGGAGATGTCCAAATATTAGGACTGAAAGTTCTTTTGGTAATACCACGGAGATGGGATATAATAACTACAGTATTTCCTTTAATTTATGAGAGAAAACAAGTATGAGGAGATGATGGAGTGCTCAAATGTAGACCTGAGCAGAGGCAGCAGATGTTGAAGAAACAGTGACGCTCTGTAGAGTTTGAGTAGCGAGACAGAGATGAGAGTGAAGAGGACTCTGTGTCTCAGGGAGAAAAGAAAAATAATACCTCTGTTCTTGAAGATGAAAATGATTGCAGAAATCAGTGAAGAGAGTCTTTCCTTTAAACAGCTCATCCTTGAAAATGACACCCCATAAGTTGACATGACCCATTTAAACCAGGCAGCTGCTGTTTGTGAAGATGCAAAGCCACGAGAAGACTGTGTTCTTATGGACAGTTCTCCATGGTGTAATGAAAGAAAACTTCTCATCCTATGAGAACTGAAGAAAGACTATTGGAGAAGTGATAACTGATTTAAAATCCCAGGTTTTGTTTTATGTTGTCAAGTGGGAAAGGAAAGAAGGTGGGCAGGGGAGGAAAAGAGTTCTGGAAGTTTCATTCTGTTTTTGCTTTTTTTCCTATTCTTTTAGTTTTGTTAATAAACCTTACTTTAAGTCTTAAAGTTTGATCCTGTTCTTCCTTCTCCTAAAATCATATCTCACTGCAAGAGAAGAATAAGTGCACTGGTGAATTTAGCAAGTCTAAACCCATCACACATGTTTGTCTTCTATATAAGACAAAGTAAGAGGGCTGCAGGAATATCTGGAATATTCTGCCTTCTTTCTCAGTTAGGAGGAAAATGCAGAATGATGCATCATCACTAAATTTTCATCCTAACCCAGTCTGAAGAAACGTGTAGTAGAAATGTGGCTTTACTGTGTCTTTCAGAGGTAACATCTCTCAGATGCACTTTTTGGTCAGGTATGTACTGACATAACAACCCTCTCACAGGTCTATTTAACCCATACTTTAAAGCCAGGGCTCCAAAATGTGAATATGCCACCTTTAATGTGTTTCAATGACTGAATTGGAAATTTTATCAAACCCAATGGCGCTTCCTACCATGGCAGATAAAACTACAGTTTGCCAAGGGAATGACACAGAACAAAGGAAAGCTCAAATCATGTGGATCTTCTGTCAGAAACTCTGCCTTTAACTCTGCCTTCTGATAAGTTTGCCATTGGCACAACAGGATGAGCACATGTGAATGGGTTGATAGCATCAGCAGAGTAATATGTAAACGCTTCAGTCCTTCTGGGATCTTGAGTAATAAAAGCAAGAGTTTCATGCCCTGAACTTTATCATGATTAGGGAATGGTCTGTTTGCACTTGTACAATGTATGCACTAGGTTATTTAGGCAAAGTTTGTTTGTTTTTTCCTCTCTTCCTGAGAGCTTACATCTGTAAGAAAAGATGAGATTTCAGATCTCTGTTACACTTAGGGAATTTCATTCGGTGTATCTTGCTGGGACAATAATAAAGCCTCCTCTTGAGCACAGTAAAGATCTATTATAATATTCAATGATAAAAAATTCTTCCATGTGGTGTTATTCATTTTTCCTTTGGGAAGTTATATTCTACTATCTAAAATAACACTACAAGGTTCACGAGTGAAAGGATAACTCAGTCCCTAAACTTTTGCTCTCTGCTATTGTAAAATTCCATTCTGAATATTGCTTACTCTTTGTAGAAACTCTAATGCTAAAAGGTTCACTAATAGCTTCTAAATTATTAGATCCTGAGATATAAGGGCGCATATATTTTCAATGGAATTTGTATTGAATGCCTAAGACCTTAAACAAATTCATAGTCATAATTTGAAATTTCATCCAAACCTGAAAAATGCCCAAATCCTAATTTGGGTTAATGTTGCCAAGTGTGTCAAAAGTGCTTTGAGAGCAGCTTGTTTTGAAGTATATCTATTTCAAAAAAATAGATTTTGCGTTGATAGCTCTCAAGACATTTCCTAAAGCACAAAACCAATAATACACTTACTTTGACCCAGACATAAATAAAAAATTGGTTATGTTCAAATGCACCATTAAATCCAGCCTCTTTGCTATGGCTAACTACAGAGATACCTTTTTTGCTTATTTCAGCAAAAGAAAAGACTTGGAGTGATCCCTACTCTTTTTCCTGTATCTTTGTTTTGCTAAAAGAAACACTGAGGTCTAAAGATGTGAAAAGGCTACATGTGACAGTGTCAAAGCACGGAGCCTGACCTGGGCTTGCAGAGGGAGGCTCATTACAAGCACACTCAGCCAGCCTTTCAGTCTCCTGTATCGCCTCGCTCAGTTCCTAGTTCAAACCAGAATAAGCAAATACTCCTCCAACATTCTCCCTTGAGTCGCTCTGCAGGGCTGAAGTGTTAAACTGTGCAGCTCTGTTTTGAGTTTGTTCAGTATTTGTTTGACCTGAATGCCAGAAACCCTATAAATCCCTCGTTCGATTTCGCATGTCCCTTTTCATTTACTAAACCTCCCAAAGGTCAGAGCATGCACACTCCTCCCTGGAAGGGCTGTCCTTTCTTACTCTGCACATCCAGGGTGGGAGATGGGATGAGATGTGGGAACAGCAAAAGCCATCAGGAAATACAGATTGGAAGAACAGCCAAGACTAACATACCTGCTGAAATATGTGTTCCGGGTATTTTTTCAGTAGCACACCCACTGAAAATACCAAAAACATGTTTGACATCATTTTGATCTAGGTGTTACAATAGCACTGCATCACAGGAAATGATAGCTACAACAATTAAACTGGCAGGAAATTAGTTAAGCATGATATCTGAAAGATTATTATCTGTAATAATCTGGTTTCAGTAGGTGGATGAAGAAGTTGGGCTATCAGTTTTCTGGGAAACTGTATTTACTTTGTGAGTAACAAAGTTCAGTGTGGGAACCTGCATTTGGGAGGGATGGTTCTCAACCCTCTCAATCCACATAAGACACTGAATATCAGCTCCTCATGGGAACAGGAATCCCACAGGAAGCTTCTGTGATTATATTTGTATCTCAGTAAAATAAATATTGGGTGTAAATGTTAAACAATACCTGTGGTTCAAAATCCCTAAAGCAAATCTGGGCTATATTTGCCTCAGGGCCTTCTGCAATCTTCATGTCCTAGGACCCTTGTAAAACCAACCAGAAACCTCACTTAAGTTCTGTGATAGCTATTGGCTACACAGTTTATATCTATTGGAGTAGAATAAAATAGAAATATCTGCTACTGTAAGTGAAAAATTAACTAGTTTTTAGACTTTAAAACCTTTTTTAAGTGTTTATTGGATAATGAATATTTGCTAAGAATCAAATAATCCAGATACAAAATCTTCCCAGAACAAAACCCAACATTATTCACCAATGGGAATTATAGAATCTTTTATAAGTATGTTTTACATTAGAGTAACTAAGCAGCGAATCAGTCCCTTGGATTCTGATATAAACAGTGCTTTAAAGTGTACACTACTAGGAAATTAGAAGTCAACAAAAGGATTTGCCTAGAAGCTGTTTGTTCTGAGAACAGCTTTCAGAGACAGACAGAAGCCTCATACACAGAAATGGATTAGTTGTAAAGTAACATTTTGTTTCATTAAAAATTACCTTGTCATAGTATTTAGAGATTTGTTCCAGGTTATTTTGTAATAAATCTAGAAATTCCATTTTGGAAACAAAAGTATTCTTCAGCTGAGATGAAGTATATATGCACATTTGCAAAGCTACATTTCTGTGACTCTTCTTTAGGACTCTCTAATTTTCCACAAGGTGTGGTTAAAAGTGGTCAGTGAGCTAGATATTAAGTGTCTTCATTTCAAAATAATGAGCTCCTTAGACATTTTGTTCTATATACCTTTCTGATAACACACTTTTCATAAACCAGAATCTTTTCTGTCAAGGAAAAGATTTCTGACAACAAAATGAAGTGGAAGAGGAATAATAATAAAAAAAAAGAAAAATCACATAAACCCTTTGCTTGGTGTGGTTACTGTAGGAGAATAAAGAAGAGAATAGAAATATGTAAATCCCAAAGTTTTTCATAGGCTATTTTAGATTGCAGTACTTGCAGAACTTCATGGTAACTCGATTATCTCTGCCATTTCATATCTGCTTTTTTAAGCAGAATGGGAGGAAGCATATCCTGGGCTGCATCACAAGAAGCATAAGAGGTCAAGGGAGTTGACTGCCCTTCTCTGCTCAGATGAGACTGCTGGAGTGCTGTATCCAGTCCTGGGGTCCAGCACAGGAAGGATGTTAATGTGTTGGAGCATATGCAGAGGAGCCAAACAAGTTGATCAGAAGGCTGGAGTACCTCTCTTATGAGGAAAGGCTGAGAGAATTTTTATTTTTCAGCCTGGAGAGGAAGAGGTTCCAGGAAGACCTTATTACAAGAAAGATGGGGACAGACTTTTTAGCAGGGCTTGTTGTGATGAGGCAAGGATAGATGGTTTTCAATTAAAAAGGGGTCAATTCAGATAAGATAAAGAATGAGCTGGTGAAACACTGGAAGCAATTTCCCAGGGAGGTAGTAGAAGTTCCACCCCAGGCAACATTCCAGGTCAGGCTGGACTGGGATCTAAGCAACCTTGTCTAGTGGATGTTAGCCCTGCTCATTGCAGGGGGGTTGGACTGGATGAACTTCAAAGGTCTCTTCCAACCCAGACTATTTCTATGAGGAGTGGAAAACCTGAACTAGCTTTCATAAACTAAAAACTGGAAAAGGTCACTTTTCTGGCTGGTTTCAGGGCTCCTCTCACCACTTATCCACGAGGTTCTCATCAAAGGTCAAGATACCTTTAGTTCTTTCTGTGATGTTAGACAAGTATCTTTTCACTTCTCAGTCTTAATTTCTTATATTAAAAATGTTTAATACATTTGTCTTTTATATCTATTTTAATTATTTTCTGGGACAGAGCATCCACATTTTTGTAAGCCTGAAGAGTGAAAGGACTCCAACTTGAAAATGTTCCCAAATTATATTTTAAAATAATTTATTTCTTTATGAACTAAGTATCTAATGATGTGGGTATTCAGTATCCTCTTTCACCTAATATAGAGTATCAAAATACAGAGAATGCAAAATAAAATCAAAATAAAGGTCGCATTAAGAATTAAATGTAAAACACCAAAGCACTCCTTCAGTATTCAGGCAAATATAATTGGAAAAAAATAAAGCAGTACTGCAGTGAGAGGTGCATACAAAAACATCATGCAGTTGTACAATAAAATAACATAGAACTTTAAGGGAAAAAATACATTTTCTTCTCCATAACAGTTCACAGAGTTTTTTCCTGATATTTGATGCAACTGAATCCTATTTATAGTCCTCCATTACCATGTGTAGTTTTGAAAGTGTGCAGTGCAATTGTGAGACAGCTTTGACATCTGCTTGAGCCTAAAAAGTTTCCTGCTCATTCATCCCTGTTAAATAAAGAATGATTCTTTGGGCTTCTGAAGGGGAGGGACTTCTGTCCCTCGGCAAATTTTTCTTTATCAGCTTGTTTAAACACGCATCCTAAAAAGCTGGCAAGAACACATCACTTGTTAAAATCCCTGCACAAGTGATCAGCAAAGGAAGAGATTTAGGTATGCATGTAAGTGTCTAATAGGCTGCAGAGATTTCACCAGACCTTGCTTCAGAAATTCCTTTGCTGTGAACAGAAGCTGAATTTACTTCCAGCAACCAGGGATGCCCTGTTGTATTCGATCCCAAATGAATTTTGTCTCACAGTATTCTGTTTAATGTATCTTTACCCAGACACAACCTCATGTACCAGGGCAAAAGGGTACAAGGGTTAGAAAGGTAGGGGTCTGAGGGGTTGAAATTTGAATAATTCCAAAGTTATTTGATATAAAACTGTGTAATAAAAGTTAGGAGAAGAAAAAAAAAGCTGGCACTAGCAAATATAACTAAAGCATAGAACTAATCTTGGAATCATGCTAAGGATTTCTATTTTGTCTGAATCTGGAAAGCTCTGAAGTCAAAATAAAAGTGAAGCAAATCTAAGTAGACCCCCAAAATCTGGTCCACCTCTAAAGGGATGAGATACTTCCTTTACTACTGCTTTTTATCAATATCGGGACCCTTCTATGTGAGGCAAAATACTTTGGTGCAGTAACTGTAATTATAATTTTGGTCTAGGAAAAAGAGTCAGAAGCTGAAGGATGAGACCCTTTCCTTCTCTTCAAGAAAAACAGAAAGAACAGAACAGAGTAAGGGAAACCTGGATATTGTGAATCTATTGTCAAAGAAGCTACTCTGCTGGAGTAACTGTGATATGGAAAGTGTGAGGAGACTTCTACAATGAGCCCTCAGCACTGCTTAAATTGAAGCTGGAGTTACTGTTTACTCTGGAAATACCCCTGGAACAGAAAGAGACAGTAAAGGCACAAAGCCATTGTAGTCTTTGCACTTCCAGACCTGGAAACTCTTTTGTTTAGCATTTCAGCTTAAAATCTCACTCAGGGATGTTGGAGTGAGGGAAGATAAGGAGAGGAGAAACTAGAAAAGGAATTCATACCTGCAATTGGACAGGCAGTGACTGATGAGGTTGCTGAATATAAAGGCATAAGAGTATTTGAAAATGCAGCTTTAAAATTGAAAATTTTTACGAGGCCTTTAGTCAACTCTTTAACCCTCCAAATAAATTAATAAATAAATAAATAAATAAAACTTCTAAAAACTTCCATAGATAAGATTTCAGGCCAAAAATAGCACATAGATGCTGTATAGTGGTTTTGTTTTTAATGTTCTCAATTAAAGTGGTCGTAAAAACACATTTACATATGTTTAGTAATTAATGCCATAAAGTATTCACACACAGACAATGGTGGGACAGCACTTATGTCTCTCCCAGTCTGTCTGTGTAACTATTTTTTACCATATGACCTTTCTTCATATTTTTTCTCTGCAATCAAAAGTTTTGCTTTTAATAGTTCCAATTACAACTTACTATGCCAAGATTTTCCAATAGTTGAAATAATTATCCAGTGCTCCTTTCTGATACATTTAATTATTTTTGTCAAGAGTGCAGTACATATGAATCAAATTATATGAGCTGTTGCCTTCTGTTTCTATCTTGGCAAATAAAGAGACTGAGGCAGACCCTCATTTCAGTTTAATTCCCTATTTTGTACATGGTGCTGCTCATAGTATTGGGTTGTTCACTTAAAATATCTTTCTTGGTGAAGAGAATTCTCTCAGAAGGCCAGATTAGAGAGGGATATATATATAAAGAAAGAATCACACCAAAATCTAACACAAAACTTTCTATGTGAAAATCTGATTGAAATTTTTTTGATATTTTACATGTATGTTTAGTGCAGCCCATTTAATTGGACTTGAAATATTTGACAAAAGTGAACATATTACTAATAATTGCAATGTAATTATTGTATTCTATCACCTTGTATTGCTATACATTAATTATTTATTGTAAAATATCTTTTTGGAATACAGGATTCATCACTTAAGAACTGTGGTCTTCTAGATGGTCTTTAGGGACATATTTTCTACTAGTGTCTAATTCCATTCCTCCTCACTGGAAGGAAGCTCCAACACAGGTTTTTGTCAGCTGCAACAGACATGTGATATTAAACCCCTTTTCTTTGACTAAAAGGTTTTATTACATTTCTGACTGGATTTAGCTGAGATGGAAAGTAATCAAGCTACTGTAGTAAATTCAAAACTGTGCCTTGGATGGAAGTATTAATATCCACTGTAGCACTGCAGAAACTCTTTTGCTTAATCCTTTAAATCATCCAATTCTTTTTTGGCTCGCGCTGGCGAGAGTTTTCCTGGCTCTTTATGGATCATTTAAGAGGAAATGTTGAATTCTACAGGAGTCTGGAGCCAGAGTATTTTGGCACTGTGCTCTCGATCTGCAGGAAGGGAGACTCATTGCCACAGCCTTAGCATGAGCCCATCTCCTTGGCGTCAAGCGCCTTCCGTGCGCTGCTGCGGGCTGCGCTACGCCCGCGCTGCTCCCGGCCCGGCGGGTGCTCCTCTGCTGCAGCAACGCTGCTGAGATTAATTGATCTGAAAATAAAGTCTGCCTACAAACCTCAGGAGACCACTACTCCTACCACAAGCTCTGAACTGCCGACTCATTTTGCGTTTCAAGCTTAGTAAAGAGTGCTCTGCTCTCTATGGCAGCAGTAGAATTAAACATAAAGGGTTGATTACTGCATTGCATCCATTATTGCTATGGCAGTACTGCTGTAGAAATGCTTTATGAAAATATCAATAATATAAATTTCAAACGAATTTCTCTAAAAATCTGTGATAAGGCAGGTTTAGATGAATTTTGAAAGGATAATGATTAATCATTTTTGTTTCAAAATGGACTTATGACTGTGTTGTCCACAAGTGTTTTTCAATACCTCCAAGAATAATCTTTACCATGATTTTACTGGGCACTCAGTGGGACTGACAGGTCCCTTCTTGAAAACTGGGACAACATAAGCCAGCCTCCATTAACATAATTCTCAGTGCTTCTTTGTACCTATTTTTCTTTTGTCATCTTTACACATACATTTGACTTTCCCTTAGGCCTTAAATATCTGGCAAGATTCATAAAAGCTGTAATGCACCAGAAATTAGTCAGAAGACATTTTCAGCTTGTAAAAGCATCCTGTAATTTCAAATTGTTGGCATCTTTCAGTCTGTTAACTGGCTTGTATTCAACAATAGGCTATTTATTAAGAGAAAATTCCCCACTGTGGATGTTGTTATCCCAGCAATAACAGGAATGTGCCAGTGAGTGTCTAATATTAATTATCTGTCTCTATATATTACATAGATAAATGCAACCAATTTTTAAACTCTCCTTTTGTACGGATAGAGAGGAGAATAAATCACTTCGGCTGATCAAGTGATGTGTCTCTCCTGATTTCGAGGAGGATCTTCTGTGAAAGCTGTGATGAAAATTCACAGAAACTTCATTGATTTTAGTGAATTTAATCTGCATTCATGCCAGCTCAACAGATGAGAATATTTTATGGATTTTCTGTCTTTCTCTGGAAGCCAAAATTAAGTTAAAAATTAATAATTTACAAATATTTGGAGACAGGAGATTTATAATTTCTTGCAAAATAAGTGGTATTTTTTGCCATTTTATGATTACAGATGATGATAGAACTCATGAGGAAGTAAATACATAACCAGAAACCCCAAATCAGAATGGCTGCAGCCTTTTCAGTAGGGAGAAGAATGAGGATTGAGAAGGTGCTCTGAAGTTCGGAATTTCTTCAGGTTTCAGTGTCTAAAAAACCTTAAACAGTTGGACACGTTGGATATGTCTTCCCAGTTATATGATAGAAATATAACCTTATTTTATGGTAGATATATCATTAAAAATGTGAGCGCATGGAGTTACAATGAGGGCAACCAACAGGTTCAGTATATTTCAGCTGACGTATATCTCTCATCCAGATGAACTAGGTTCAGAGCACTAGCAGTGACATATTTTCTGTATTCAACTGGAATGAAGAAGATAAATCTTAGATTGCAGGGGTGTTTTTTAATTTGTAATTACAGTTAGAGATATTCTTTGTTGATTAAATCTTCACAATGAACACGCTTTCTACATTACTAACATTGCTGCCTTTGTCTATCAGTTTACTTGTCTGCTATTATTATGAAAAGTTGATTTTTATAGGTAATATCTTTGAAGTGATAATTGAAATGAACAATATCAACATGTATAAGGTAATAGAGAAAAATAAGATCTGCAAACTCCTTACAGCAGCTGTGTCAAGTCCACATGAAAACCAACAGTTATTTACATCTGAAGAGAAGGAATACTCAAAGATGACAGAATGGAATCTAATGCAGCTTTGTTCACATGCAAAATTGTAACCTTAAATTTAGGTTTTCTCCTGAGAATAATTTGTCAGGCGTTGAAAAGTGAAGTACTGAAAAAATCTATGCAAGAAGGGAATAGAGTCGTATGAATAGTTCTGATTTTGGCAGGTCAGTAGTGTTTGGCCATGTCTGCTTCTGAATCGATAATTGAAATCAGTAGCTGAAACAGTTATTATATATGAATGCTCCTTTAGTAGCTCTATTTTTTATGTTATTAGTTTTTAACACATTGTTAGGTTAACAACTGTGTGGAGACTTCCCATTTTTAATGAATTAATCACTGTGGTGAAAGTTTGTGGAACAGGAGAGGTGATGGTGGATTAGGTGTGCATTCCTACAGCTCTGAGGTGTGTGGAGATGTAGTCTACAGGCAAGCAAGGACACTTTAGGATTTTCTCAGGGAATCACAGGATTATCTTGGAAATTCCTCTGGAGATATCTAGTTTAACCCTCCTACTTATTCCTGAGTGGTTTTATGGAGACACAAATTCAGCATTTAAAAATCTGCTCTAAAAGTGCTCATTTCCCAGTAAGGGGGAGGTGAGAACTGGAGGGAACTGGGGTGGAACTGGAGGGAAAATCTGTATAAGCTACTTGAATCTGAAGCACCGCTGGCGTAGAGGGAGAACAGAAGAGCAATATGATAAATTTTTGCTGTATAAAGAAGAAAATAACGTTGCCGTTTTCCTTACCACTCCTCCTTAGAGAACAGTTTGCTTATTTCTAAAGCAAGCTTTTAAACATTGTTTTCTAAGTTTACATGTAGTTTTTTGCTCTCCAAAAATAAAATATAAGTTCAGTAAGTCCATGGACTGTTTTTATAATCCAGTACATGTTATAGTAAGGCACAGTGCTGCACCCAAATTTCACCAACACTGGCCAGCTTATGCACATCCTGTCATGTGCAATTGCTTATTCATTTAGAGGAAATTGGAGCCTGTGAGCTTTGGTTCATAATTCCCATTTTGATACCCAGATAATTCTCTTTCCAGTCATACAGTTCACATTTTTCTGATTTAAAAAGATTATTTCAGAGGTAGGTCACTGTTTTCATGTCCCACTTGCATGAGTTAAAAAGTTCAGCTGGGACACAAATACTCAACGTCTTTAAATGTCTGAAGCAAGATGTTGAGAACTCTTAAATTACTGCACTATCAAGACAGATGAAATGGTAAACAGCACTTGAGCAATCAAAACCCTGATTTCATGCTTCCTTTTAAAGAATAAAAGGTCCCCAGAAAGCATTTCTGCATTCCTCTTCACTAAGTTTTCCCTTGTAATTCAAAAGCAAATATGACTTGTTTGATATAACAAACTGAGGTGGAGGTGAACCAAAAGATCCACTCTTACATGGCAATCATGGAACACACAACCATGAATTATGCAGTGAACTTAATCTGATCCCGTGCTAGAGGGGACCTAAAACACTGCAAGGTTCATGGCACATTTCTTCTCCTGCTCCAGTGTAGTAGAACTGACATAAAACACTTTGGAACAAACTGCTATTAGACATTAACAATTTGCCATTCAGGTTAGATTCTTGTCAGATAAATGCAAAGTTAAAACATCCCATTTACTTGGTACCTTGTTTCCTAGAAAAGGAAGTTAGGAAAAAGCCACAGAAATCCAATCTGTGAAACATTAGGGGAGTCTGAAGAAATTCCTCTTTCCCCCAAGTGTGTTCTCCTGTTTTATATGTCTGAAAAGGGGATGCATACAATTGTGGTGAAAGGGTTGAAGATATCTCAGTGAACAGGATTGGGGAACAAGGATACACAGCACACTCTTGTGTAGATTTATCAGTATATATACATGCACACATGCATTTAAACCTAATGTTTCATACATTTTAACATTATGAAGCCAATATCTATTACTATTATGAAGTAGAACTGACACCATCATTAATATAGCTCTACCCTTTATACATCCCCACAGTTTTACCCACAATAAAGGTCTCGTTTCTGCCCTCATAAGGAAGAGTTTTTTGCCCCTCATTTCACCCTTGTCCCAAATCTGCTTTGCCTTTGCTGTGCAGAGTAAGGTGGCAAAGTATTAACATATGGGGTTAGCATGTCCATAATGTGATTGTAGTTCTTGGTCATGCAAAAGGAAGTGATAATATTGGTTTATTCTTGCACTGAGTGCTCAACAGATGACTCTTTATGATTGTGGTATACAAGCATGGAGAGGATGGGACAAAACATATATCCTTGTAAGAGGAATAAGGATGAAGTGTCCTCCTTGGTTTTATAGTAATTTGTTGGTAATCTATTTAAAGTCTTATGATATGGATTTATGAAATAGAAGTATGTGGATTTCAGGTTTCTAGGACTTGTCTCCAGGATACTGGACCTTTCTTTTATGCTGAAATGTCTCGTTTCATTTTCTTTGAGAACTGAGCATTCTGAGAACTGATTCTTCTGATTCTTCAAATTATGTTACAAACTAGCCACTATAAAGATGATGCTTCTTCTGAGACATACCAAAATGAGCCTTTCTCTAGTACAAATCTACTAAAATTTACTGCACAAAATCCAAAGAACAAGCTGAAGTACATGGTGAAATTTATCTCCAAATCAGTCTGTATTCTCATAGTCTCATCCATATTTTTCCCTTTCTTCCTTCTACTGTGGTTTCTTTTCCGTACTCTATCACCTCTTAAATATGCTCTGTTTTCATACTACTTGGAGAATTTAGTATATTGTTCTGCCATTTCCCAGATGTTGATGTTATTTGCCATACCAGTGACCTCAGAAGCTATTGAAAGAAACAGAGATGCCTGTTAGGATGCTGGCTAAACTTTTAAAAATGTAGGTGATCACCAAGATTAAGTTGGCAGTTTAAGAAGGTTATATTAAACAAAACTAATAGATTCTTCTGAATTGCATTTAATTTGATTTAACTCATCAGGTAAAACTCATAGTTTGTCTATATTCAACTCTAAATTTAAAAAATTCAACTACATATTTTTTGTCAGTGATAAAAGAATGACTTAATTAAATGGCCTGACAGATCAACTGCTTCATAAAAGAAAATGTAACTACAAAAATTAAGAGAAATTAAGATTTCTTATTCTCTGTGGTGATACAATAGTTGCTGCCCTCATACTTGAATCTGATTAAAGATTATTACTAGCTGTCTATAATGTATTAAATTACAACAGTTTCAAGATCAGGCCTAGTAGGAGAAAATTCACTGTTCATGGAATACTCAAGATTCTTGAATCAATCAACACAATTGAAGACTTATTTTCAATATAATCAGGTTTATCATATATACATTTACTGGCAAGACTGGCATATTTAATATCAGTAAACTCTCTCAAAGTTCATATGAAAACAGGCCAGAATTGAAAGTGAAACTTCCTGGCACTGTTAAATCACAATCCAAATGAAACCCCGTATTGGGTTAGTATGTCTTATCCAAATTTTATGTGTAAACATAATTTCTCATTCTCTAGATGAAGGGATTTAACTTATTCTTTCTAAGTTATAAAATATATTTTTATTCATCATTTTTGAATTCCATGTCATCCTTCAGTGTCTTTTTATTTCGCATATCAATAAATACAAATTTGGAACAACCTTTCACTGTTTAGACCGTTGCTGAAGGAAAAGCTTACAAGAATAGTTGAGTTTCCACGTTCTGTGCTAGCTTGAACTAAATCTGATTTAAAAAATTGAATGTGAATAAACACGGATATTATTAGCAGATTTTTTGTGAGAAATATAAATATGGAGCAGTGCTTTTGTATAAACCAGAAATGTTGATACCAGACCCTTTTTCCGTGAAACAAAAAACAAAAGTTATTATGCAGGCAAAAGAAATAAAGCTTATTTACAGAGGTTCTTCTAACACTTCGTCCAACTGACTACAAAGCTTCTGTAGGTTTTGTAGTAAATTGATTATTATGAGGGTCTTGATCAGTAAACTTTGTAAGAATCGATCAACAGAGATATCAATGTGAGCTCAATGTTAGATTTAATGTAGTACATCAGAAAAACATTCTGACAGGAACTACAAAGAGATTATGAAGAAACAACAGCTGTTACAGGACTACTTCTCTACTAGCTTGCTTTTATTTTTTGTAGGACAAATGTCCTTTCTCCAGTGATTTTCCTCTTGTCCAAATTTAGAATCTTAATCTTTGAACAGTTCAGGAACTGAGCACTGTTTCAGTAAGCCCATTTTCAATAAATTTTGGAAGAAAGTGTACAGAGCAGGATATGAAAGGAAGAAAAGGTAATAAAATGACTAATAAGAAGAAAGAGTTAATCACTAAGCTGTACATTTATGCCATGGCAGAAGATCAAAGGAACTTAACATGCTTGACAAGTCTATCTGTCTTGGTAGCATTCTCTCCAAACCAGCAGCAAATGATGGTGAAATATTTCTCTGCATTTCTAAAGAGTTCATCCTTTGGTCATTTTCAAACTTATGTTTGCAGTTTGCTATGGAGGCCAGTGCTCTAATTCCCACCCTTCTGTAGTTATCCCAGTCTGCACTTTTGTCACTCCTGTCCATGCACAAGTGTTGTGTGTTCTGTGTGGCTCCTGTGACTCTATAAACAGCACTTATCCTTTCTGCAAGCATCAGCTCTGTATTGCCCTCAAAACTGTCTCAATTGCAGGGGGCTAGGTAAAAATCCAGGATGGAAAACCTCAGGATTGTTATACAGGTTTGTTTATGGCCAGTAGGGGTATAGGGAAATCATACTTTTAGGCCAATAAAAACATTTTTGGAATACCCTGAAATCTTTCTGTAAAGCTTCACCAATTATCAGTAACTGAGACAAAACGAATTTCAGGTAAAAAAGAATCAAGAGATAAAATGCTAACAGAAAGTTTGTGGTCAAGTAAAAAACAAAACCAGAGACAGAACAAAAGTGAAAACAGACCAAAGTCAGAGAGACCTTCTGGCTTGCAAGAACGTATGTTCCTCTCAAATTCTATCAAAATGAAAGTGTATAAGCCTGAAGAACTGTGGTCACTGTCTGTGGTTGTCACCTGTGTACTGTGTTAATGGACAAGCAAATCATTCCATTCTGAGTACACCATTATATTTTAATTCTTTTTAGAAAGTAAAAGAGAACAGCAAACAATATGATGACACACTTTATTTTTCCTACATAACAGAAATTGAAGGAAGACATTAGGTGTAAAGATTTCTAATTGATTCATATATCACACAATGTTGCTAATTAGTGTATTCTTATTCTTTTCTTTCCTAGAGTTCACTCTTCTATGAAATTTATCACAAAATCATCTTTAGATTTAGGTTTATTACTGGGTTTTATTTGCAAATGTATTTTTTTACTATCTTTATTGCACGAACGCTGTTCCAGTGCTATGGCTTTTTACCACTCTTCTGGCAGGCCATATCTATTTTATCCCTTCTGCCCAGACATGCCAGCTGTGCCAGCTGCCAGTTTTAATGTGAGCTGTCAGAAATGGAGACCTTGGCCATTAATTATTTTGTGAGGAGTCTCACTGTTGATCCATAAGAAGACCAAGTATTTCTGTGTGTTCAGCATCTCTGGGGAGCACACACTGAGCACTTTCCCAGTGCAGCTGGATGTGAGGCAGCTCCAAACACATGCAATTCCAAATCACCTGCTCCACTTCTTTCTCCCGTTAAGAATTCTGTATCCACTTGGTGCAACCTCTGGGATACACAGTAAAAACAGCCCAGGGTTTCATATGGAGCAGGGATAGTCCATATTGACATGGTTTAGATTTTTCTTTCCCTCAGCCTAGAAGGCACGTAGGTCTACAATTAGGTCTGTGTTTTTCTAAGGTGCAGACATGTAATTGGTTTTGAGTGTGGCTTGTTTGAATTAGTAATGACTCTGGGAGGAGAGCTTTGGGGTCTGCTGAGCAAACAGCTGCAAAAAGCTACTCAGCTCCATTACAACCAGGAACATGAACTGTCAGAATGCACTAAAACTCAGTGAGGATACAGAGAACTATTTGTTCATACAACACACTGGTCTAGGCAGTGATTTCACAGAGAGAGTGAATATAAATGCTATTTTCCTTGTAGCACCCAAAAAAGTTATTTACCAGTAATCGCCATTATTTCCATTGGCTTTCTTGCTTGTAGGTGCGCTATATATCAAAATACCAGGAAAACTGTAGTTATAATTACTCTCCATT
>VWYI01003974.1:0-28730 GCA_013399455.1 Anthoscopus minutus
ATATATGTCAGTGTTAAGCTTGGTCAAATAGAATAAAATCAAGAAGTATTATAATCATTTTTATACCTCCAATATAATCCCTAAATTAAAGCAATCTGCATTCTTTTTCTTTCTGTTTTGCCCATCTGACATACCAAACTTATTGCAAGGGTTCACATTCTGTTTCTTCTTCCACTAACCTTGCCTCTCTCAATGCATAAACCAGTCATTATTCCTGAATATATTTCATCAGTGTGCAAAAAACCTGAGTTCTATTTACAATGTGCCATTAAAAGTGTTCTAGTTACAGTCTGCTATTAACACCCTACTTTGAGGGCAGAAGATTTATTTTCTTCATGGTTTTCTTCCTAGTGTTCCCTAGAAACTTAATTTTTTAGCTGATCTCCTGCAATTCTGGAGGATAGTACAAGAGTGTGATTTTGTGTAGGTTCATACTCTGCGTGGAGCCTCGACTTTTATCCTGGTCTTGGCCTGGCCAGTATAATGATTCCTTAAAAAACTATTTGCACAGTTTGATGATGATCTCAGTTTGGTTATGACTCTTCTTTTTCTCTCTGCTCCCAGATCCTACATCAAAGAGTTCTGAAACCCAAGCTAGGGAAAGAAATCGTCACAGCAAGGAAAAATATATTTCTTTTTCTCTACCTTCTGCTGCATTCTGCAGGTGGAAGCTCAGAACCAGACTTCTTAGACTGTCTTTCAGCTGTACTTTAAATCGTTATCTGTTCAAATTATAAAATTCAGCAGACATACCTTCAGTGTTTATTCCAAAATATTCCACTTGACAAGACAAACCCAAAGGTAATCATAGCCTAATTTTTGGGCTCCCTGAATTTGAACAGAAATGACTTAGGGGTCATTCACACTCCACTACAGTGTGAATTTAACCACTAGTAAAGTTTTACTGGCAAAGACTCAAGATCAAGGTTAAAAGTGTACTAACAAGCCCCCAATATGCTTTGATCCCCATTTTTTGGTGTACACAACAGTATATGTCACTTACTATGCGACAAGTACTATTGATTTTGGGGTGTATTTCTGACAGTCCAGCTTTAAATATCTGCTTGGACTCCCAGACATTTCATAATGTGCCACAACAAAAATCCTGAATACGAATATTTTTCATCTAAGTACCTTTCATAGTGACAGGAGAGTTGGGGCAGGACAGTCCTCTGGTATTTTTGCTGGGGGAGGCTCTTGGCAATCCTTTGTCTCCGTGTCACCAAAACAGGGGACACCCAACCACAGACCAACTGTGCACTGAATATGTAAGGAGTTCTGAGAAAACAAAATGGGATTTTTTAAAAAGAATGATGTTGGGATCAGATTTCCAGACTTCAGAGAGAAGCAATTTAGGCATAATTTGTCACTCTTGCCCAAACTGTTAGCTCAGCTGGTTAAAACATGGTGCTGACAATGCCAGAGCCATGGACTTGACCTATGCATGGTCCATTCACTTAAGAGTTGGACTTGATGATCCTTGTGTGTCCCTTCCAGCTCAGAATGTTCTGTGACTCTGTGATTTTAAAAAATAAATAAATAGGGGGAAAAAAAATCAATTTCTGGCATCAAACTGGGACTTACACTGTTCAGCAGTATAGTTGTAAATAATTCCTCTAAGAGCCTTGGAAAGGAAAGCAGCACCTCAAAAGCAATGAATAAAAATAGTAGTTACCTTTTTGGTAGAGATAGACTTTTGACTTGAGCAAAGAACATAGATTCTTTCCCCATCACTTCTTCCATATACTCTATTTTAGTTGTTACAGCGCTCTTTGTTACATTAAGAAAGGAACAGAGTTATAAACTGCAGTTCAGAGTTATCAGTAACAACCCCTCAAAAACAACACAGCTGGCCAGGTGGAACACTGATTCAGTGTATTGGGTTTCTATCCATAATGTTCAAGGCATGGCAAATAGTGTTGCAGTGCTCAGAGGCAGCCACAGCCTATGTTCCACAGATATTTTCCCTATACTGAACCAAAATGTTCCTTCCCTTTCCCAGCCTGCAGAGTTCAGCATGTGCCAGGCTCCTGCTTTTGGCATAATATTTTTCCACGATAAAGCACTTGAAAAGCAGAAAGTAAAGTGCTGCTTTTAAAGCATTCATGTTGCAATTCTTCAGATATTAGAAGGCTTCCCTTACAGATGCTTTAAAGTCCAAAGGATGAGTGAAGAATATAATTTATAATTCAAACCTAAGGAAAAAGTTAGGGAGATAAGGTGCAGCTACTTAAAAGGTGATCCAGGAATTAACCCATTACCATAGATATTGTATTATGATCTTCTAAAATGGTACACTGGGTCATCTTTTTTTTTTATTTCTCAAACTATGTAGGACAATGCTGCAAAGAAAAATAAAGAGGAAATATGGAACCATGGAAGGAAAATATGAAACACTTAGACTGAAAGAAAATAAGGCAAACATACAGAAATACTTTGTAAAATAACTTTTTGTGATGTCATTCAAGTATCTATCATGTTTTGCATGACTTGTCTTTCATTTTCAGAAGGAACCAGCACTTTTAGCAGGTCAGTAAACTTAGAAGATACTATCTTTAAAATTATATAGACGTGATTTTCTGTTTCTGTTTCAGCAAACTCATACTATCTTTTCATTAATCACTATGCTCATAAGTGATACTTGAAAATTACCAGAGAATATTTAAGATTTAACCTAGGAAATATTTATACAACTTTACTGTGTGATTGGGTCAAGCCATCAGAAGCATTAAAAGGTTTCCATTTGTATGACCTTTTCATATCCATGACCCAGAATGCAGTTTTTTGTTTAACACATGACAGCTCAGGTCATCTTTAATGCATTTCACAGGACTCACAGTCTTAAATTATCTCAGTCAGCATACTCTTTCCTGACAGCTGAAGGGAATGGCCAGACACTAAATTCAGTGCAAACATTACATAGTTACTATTTTAATTCTCACCACAACCACAGTAAGCAGTCATCAGCAAGGATGTAAAAACCTTAGACCATCTCCTCTTGACCTGAAACACGTCTTTTATAATACATTAGATGCTTCTCCCAGCACTACTGTGTGTCTTTATGAGTTCAAGGAATTGACAGAATTGAAGTTAGACTTCTATTTCAGTCAAAATGGTTTCAGAATGCAAACACTTTGACAAAATTAAGACAGGTTGTTTTTCAGAATTGCTGTTTTCAAATTTTGTTCTTTTCTTCCTCTTAAAGAAAAGTTAGCTACAACTGGCAATTAACCTTCAAGATCCCTCTGGGTCTTCTGTCCAATGGCACTGTCTCTGGAAGAGTTAAGAGTTAATCACACACAGGAAGAAGGAAGGAAGTACCCTCTCTATGAAGCTGTTCAAGCTATTAACTCTGTGACTAATTAACACCTCTGACACCACATTTCTATTAAAACTGATTCAGTGGAATGAGTCAGAAAGACATCAAGATAAATGGGTTCTGTTTTTTTCCCAAGAATCTCGCCTATAAAGCCTGGATAAGGTCACTGACTTTCTCAGTCATTCTCTAGCATTATGCTGGAACCAGTAAAGTTGATTAAAGTCTCTACAGAATTCAAGTCTCAAGTCTCCAACAAAATCACTAGGATATGTCTTAGTTTATTTTAAAAGGTCAAAAGCAAATCTAAAAAATAAAGAGGTGACCAGACTACAACAATCTACCAAAATAATGCATTATAGATGGTATCTATATTATTTCAAGACATTATAGTCTGTTAAAATCTGAATGTGTCTTGGTACATGAACTATTCACTAAGATAAATAAAAAAAAAAAACACAAGGGGACAAAACCCAGAGCTAGTAAGTTACAGTTCCTCCTACATTTTTCCTCTGTCTTCCAGGTCTTGCTGAGTTAATCCCACAGACTTTTGGGCTGATTTTTCAGTTAATCAGCAATTCTGGGAAATTAGAAAAAAAAAGTATATTTAGGGGCAAGGGTTTGTTTTATACACAAGTTTGCTCAAGTTTGTTCTAAGAGAACTGAAGGCCATTTTGACAAAAAAATTTAGTTTTAATTTAAAGTAAAACAAAAATGTTTCAAGCAGCAAATTCAATTGAAAAATTGCTTTCTTTCTTCTTCTGGAAGAAGCAACTTGGAAAAGCTACCATGAACTTACAAAATTTTGTTACTGAAAATTGTCCCATAGAAAATATTTCACATAGATTTTCTAATAATCCTGTTCCTAGATTCTAGCATTAATTTTGACATTCATCTGTATTTTAATTTTCTATTTGACCAAACTCCATGAAAATAAGTAATCACTCTTTTTTGAGAGCCTGTTATATTTTTAAAATACCTTCTGTATGTTTTATGTCCACACAGACATGACACAGCATGAAGGTTTAGAGCATGAAAAAATAAGAACTGCCCAAGCAAACTGATTTATTATAATGACATTTTTTAGTGACCAGACAGTAACTACAATATTATTAACAATTAGATCGCTGAAGTTGACAGAGCTTGAGTAAGGCTCAGCACATGGATACAATGAGAGATGTCTAATTCTTGTCTCTGTGTATCACGCCACCATGAAGCCTGGTTTCCTAAGAACTTGGTCTTGCAGTTAACAGGCATGTCTAAGCTTCACTACGAGTGAAGCTGGAACTAGATATTACAGTACATGTGAGAGATAAATGGATCTTACTGCAGAAAGTAGTCCAGCATTCACATAATTATGCACCCAAAAATCCTCAAAAAGGGAAAATGATCATGCAGTGAGCTCTAACTCCAACTCATTGGAGGAATGAAACACTTCTCCTACAAAGAAAAGATAAGAGAATGATGAATTACTATGTGCAAGAAATTGGGCAAAGGGGGCAAGGAACCCAAATGGGTGAACAAGGAGCTCCTGTCATTACTCAAGCATACGCAGGAAATGTACAGGAGATGGAAACAGGGACAAACCATTTGCAATTAATATAGTGAGGTTGTCAGAGTATGTAGAAATGAAACAAGGAAGATCTAGGCCCATCTGTTCTGTGGCAGTCCATTCCCATACATGTATGTGCTTACAGCGAGTTTGTGTGTGCTGACAACATATTCTCTCAGCAGGGATAGGAGTGTTCTGCTGTCTCCTGACACCCAAGCCTGGAAAACAAAATTTCTTGCAAAGATTTAAAGATTTCCATTCAACGTTGGCATATTGTCAATCCAAGACTATTGCACTCTGGCAAATAATGACCAACCATTCTTGTTCTTCTGAGTAAACTATTAACAAAATCAAGGAACAAAGACATGTCTTAGTTCACATAATTGCTCCTTGAAGTGCTAAGTGATTCCCATATGCCACTTGTTTTGTGTAATTCTGTTGAACTTCATTAATCAAAATAAATGGCAAGCACTGGTTCTACTTGATTCTCTTTTTTTTTCTCTTATCCTGCCTTTTGCCCGGCAGTGCATCTGAGAAAAATTCTGAAGCACAGCTGAAGGCCTTGAGCAAAAAGGCAACAGGATGTGGGTGAGAGTTTTTAAAAGTCATATAGAGAAATAAATTTATAGATAGAGAAAATAAATAAAAAGTCCATCTTGGCTTAGGATATACATTTCAACAGTTTGATGGTGTTTGGAGCGCACATCACATTATTTTTGAGGCTTGCCTTTACTAATGTAACTACTTGACAAATGACAGTTTACTAAATTACATGGAATTTTCAGTAGAAAATGACTACACCTCTGTGGGGCAGACTTTCTAGGTACTTGTCAGGTGGTCTGATATTACTTCACTATTAGTGATGAACTACTAAGAGTGGAGGGAGTGCAGAGAAGCATTTACTTTAATCAGGTTCTAACATCAGAAGGAAATTGTTTTCTACTGGACTCAAAGGAAAGAAACACTTTACTACTCCAGGAGATTTTTCAGACAAGCCTTCCAGTAGCAAGAAAATCAAGGACAGAAGCAATGCTTGATATTAAGCATGACACCAGTACAGCATTGACAACTGTCTGGAAAATTATAAATAACAGGGCATGAAGCCTAGAGGCAGGAGGAGAAAAAATCATGCAAATCAAAAAACTCAACCACCCAGTGCCCCAGAAGAGCTATGACAGCATTATGAGAAGTCACTCTGTATCTAGTATGAGAGACATGCAAAACAAGGAATGACTTTTTCATGATTACCTGTTAGCAGATTTAATGTCAATAAATCTTTTTATATCTTTCCTCCACTGAATTTTTAGATGCTTTATAACCATATTTAACCTCAACCTGTGTAGTAAAACAGAGACAGATGTTAGTTTCCAGAATAAGTTAAACATTGCAGGAAACCCTATTGTACCTCTACCAATTTATTGACAAGGTGGAAACGTGGAAATTCTGTCTTAGCAGCCTGATTCAACTCATTGACTTGATGGAAGTTTCAGCCATGCAGTGAGATTTGAGGAATCAAAGTTACTACCCAGGCTTTTGTACTGAAATCATTCTACTCAAATAATTGGCCCTGTGATTTGGGATCCAAAGTCACTGTATCCAATATCCAGTTGCCATAGGTCCATTGAGATTTCTGACTGCATTTTTCCTTAGGGTCAGTATTTACTTATAGTGGTTTTCTTAGTTTACTAATTAGTGTATTTTTTATTAGTTTCCTCCTTGTGATCTTTATCCTGTTGCTGTGTATGCACGTGTTGGTGTATATGCTGCATTTGGTAGCATTTTTGCTCCCTGCTGGGACACACACTTATTACTTGGCAGATGAATGCTGGCATGCACAATGATTTCCCTGAACTTTTCAGGAGCCCAATTAGCATCAACAGTGGTACAGGGGGTTCCACTCTAGCGAACCCCCTGAGCCACTCTTCACCAATGTGCAAATGTGCAGGCAACTTGGCAGAATTACAGTTTTGTGTAATTATAAATAATTTTTGTTTATGGAGGATTAATGCATGAGATGCTATTACCGTATGCAAAGGGTTACCTTTCCAATGGAAAGGAGATAAATGTTTATGAAGGTGTGTTGTATGGGTTTGGTAAATATTTGCCAGAAAACAAATATGTATAATTCCCAGCGCACAATGCAGTGAATATTCAGACATACTAATCAGTCATGGTGACAGTATGGGACTAATGGCATTTCACTTGCTATTAGTTGTAAACACAAACCCTACTCACAGAAGGACCTGTTACTGAAAATATAGAAATCATGTATAAACCAGGAGCAAGACTGTGGTGTAAAGTGGCACAGCTCTAGTAGTTGATTGCATCTTATCTTCCATTTAAATCTGCATGATTTAGAGAACAATCCTTTCTTCTTTCCTTTTAGTTATATGATTTGTGCTGTAATAAATGGTCAGATGATGTGTGAGAGAATTCTTAATGAGTTCTGGTTTTCTCTTACACTATCTTTAAATCAGAAATTGAAATTAATGCACTGTAGTCTGAGTGTGTTTTCTTCTGTGCTGATGGCAGTCATAAAAGAATTTTTTGTGATAGCAATTGCTCTCCAATGAGCTAAGTATTAAATTAATATTTGTCTTGTTCTCTGCATCCTAAGTTTGTTCATCTTGATAGTACCTAATGTGGGCCTGCTAGAAATCTGAAGAAGGAGTTTTTTCAAGGCCATGTGATAACAGGACAATGGGGAATGATTTTAAACTGAAAGAGTGTAGGTTAAGATAATATATTAGGAAGAAATTCTTCACCCAAAGGATAGTGAAGTACTGGAACAGGTATCACAGAGAAGTTGTGAATGCTCCATCCCTGACATTGTTCTAGGTGAGGTTGAATGGGGACCTCACCATGGTGAGGGGGGGGTTGGATTTAGATGATCTTTAAGGACCCTTCCAACCCAAAACTTTCTTTGACTCTATGATTCTATACTCTGTCATTCATTCATTCAGCCTCTGCCATATTTTTTTCCTGCCTAGGGAAACACAGTTCAAGATATTGCATAGAATAAATGTGTTTCTATATTCATTTCTATATTCATCTTTCAGCCTCACAGTTAAATCTGGAACCTCTTAGTCCATGTTGATTTAGCCCGACACAGGGCTGTCAGACCCAGAGTACTGTTTGCTTACACCTCTCGTAGTAAGGTGTTTAGAGGAAGACTGTACTTACTGTAAGTAAGCTTACTGTAAGACAAAAGCTGGAGTATGACCTCAGCTTTTATTGCACAACAGAGAATCAATGCAGGAGTAGGAATAAACCAGTAAATACTTCAACGGTCAGATAAATCATCCAATCATATATTCATAAAATGTCTTGGGTTGGAAGGGACCCTAAGGATCACCCAGTTCTACCCCAGACTACTGAAAATTTAGGACTAAACCTAAAAAGTCGTCAGAGTTTAAATTTTCTTAACATGGGAAAAAACAGTATTTCCTTAACATAAAATGAATGTTCAAGATCTCATGATCTGCAAAGCCAAGCTTGTGTCTTGCATTAAAACAGCCTATGGACAGAAGGCACAAGTAGTGAGTTAAAAGATGAGATTCAACATAAGTTTGCCTGGTGCCTTTTGAGATTAAATTGAGGAATTTAATTTCCAGGATCTACTGGCTCATATCTTAATAGAACTAAAACAATCTAAAAATGTTCAACTAAATTAGGAAGAAAAGTAAGTAGAGTAGTTTAGATTAACTGATATAAAATTACTTTTGTTGAACAACATTCATGGTTTTCATTGCCTTTCGTACATGCCAATAAATGTAGGTGAAGTAGATATTTGTGCTAGATATACACAAATGAAGTCTATTCAATTTTAGCTCAAATAGAAATAAATTACAAGAACTTTAAATACGGTTTTTCTACCAAATTAAAAAAAAAAAAAAAGAAAGAAAGAGACATGGATAGTTGCTTTGGAAGCTTCAAATATTTTTTTATAGAAAATATATGTCATCAGCAGAAGAGTGAAAGGGCTGGATTTTTTATTTTGGAGACACCATAAAGAAGAAAACTGTTTCTTTGTTCAAGACAAGCACTGTATCTTATAGGTTTAGCAAAAGCAAAATCCATAGGTTCTTCTTAAAGTCAATAGGCCTTTGCTACCATAACTAACTAAATCTGACAGCTAACTGACTCTGTGACAGCAAATTTATTATAAGGTTTAAAGATCCTGTAGCAACTTCTCCTGTCCCATAGACAGCAAAACTAATGCATCAGATGTTCAATATCTGCTGTGTGGAACTAATGACATCCATCATGGTAACACATAAAACTTCATATTTAGCCTGATTATGATCACAAGAGACAGCACAGCTTCAAAGTAGTATGCCACATCCTTACAATGGGTAAAATTATATCTCTCCTCTAAAGTACATGGGGTTACACTGAA
Organism: Anthoscopus minutus; assembly: GCA_013399455.1. Taxonomy (NCBI): domain Eukaryota; kingdom Metazoa; phylum Chordata; class Aves; order Passeriformes; family Paridae; genus Anthoscopus; species Anthoscopus minutus. The sequence goes on from VWYI01003974.1 coordinate 9,268, forward strand.
TTGGATCATCTGAGAGCAATAAACTTTGACTTTAAACATAGTTACCAGAGACTGCTTTCCTGGGGAGATTTTTTTGTTGTTACTGCATTCTGGGGCTTTTTGTTTGGTTGTTGGGGTTTTTCCCCAAGGTGAAGTTAGGTCATTTATCTTATTAGAATTTTACTTTAGTCTTCAACCTCATACTGAAGAGACTACAAAGAGCTATCAGATCTTTGCATATTTTGTTAATAATTCAGTTGGCTAGAGATATGACACAGAAGAAGGAAGCTCATTAGTTTTGTTGTAGGTGTTTTCCACATTCTTTGTTATTTCACTGCTTTCCTTTGACACTCATGGGCACTGCAATCCTATGCCTACACAGAGATCATACATTGTTCAGCAGCACTGTGAAAGGCCACAAGGAGGGTGACTTGCTCCAAAACTTTGAATGGCCATTTCAGGGTATTGTATTTATCTACAACTGATGGCCTGGTGTGCTCTTTGACACTTAAATAACTGCTTAAAACCTAGCCCAAGTTAAAAGACAGTGATGTCTTCAGCTATTCATCATAAATTGTGAACCTCTAATTAATATACCATGAACAAGTCTCCCTCTAATAAACAGGTGCTAATTAATTAATGCCTGTCATCTTTATTCCTTTCAATCTCATTTCAGTCAATTCTAGGAGAAAGAGCAAAACACTTTGTGGGTAAAGAGTCACAGCATGGCATGCTTAGACCAGAAGCAAGCTTTGCAGATCAAACTATAAAGTGCACCAAGAAGACTGATGTAGTAAAAATTAGTTAAGGTTATGATGGGGGCAGAGACACAAGGGAAGGAGGCATAGTAAGCATACAACTTTTGTTACCAAGGCATCCAGTTTTTAAATTTTTAAAAGTAACATTATCTTCAGAATTGTTGAGTTTCTACAGATCTTGCAAATTTCAGCCTGAAACCTTTAGAACTGGGCCTTAAATACAAATTAAAGTTCTCTTAACACTTGAAGCTAAGATAATTTGCATATTACACAACTGCAAACCTCTTTTTTATGACCTTTTAGAATATATTTCCTTTTCTGTTTAAGTTTTCTTTCCAATACAACAAAAACTATTGTGCAAATTAGAAGTTCTTATTTCATCTAACAAACAAAAAAACTTAAAGAAATTCCTGACCACATCCCAAAAACCTAAATTAAATGATTATGCAGCAACTTCTAATCTGAACAGTGCCATTCAATGATAGTTAATTCTCCATAATTCCTGAATAATAAACTTTTAATTTCCTAAAATTTTTGAATCATTACAATTAGACACACAATATAGCTCTCTGTAGTCACCTTTGATCCATGCCTTGCAATGCAATTAAATAAACAGAGTTCTAATGCCACAACATGGGCAAAAGATAAAGAAAAGCAATATGTCACACCAAAGGCCACTAAACCAGTTCATTACCAAGGCAGGAATAAAACTGAGGTAGAGGTCCAGCATGCTCATATACTGGACTGTCTCTCTCTCTTCCATGTGTATGTGTCAGAAAAACAGATTTTGTAGAGTCCTTAGTGTCCTATTATCTAATTAGGTAAGTCCTGGCCTTGCTGCCATTGAGACCAGGAATAATCCTATTAGAAATAATAGAGTTTGTCAAGCTATTGTGAGGGCGTATGAAATCCTTGTGAAGGGCATTGGTAAACCTGTTCTGTCATCATCTTTTAACCCTGGTCTTCCAAAAGAGAAAGAGATCATTTCAGGTTTAAAAGAGGATAATCGTGAAACCAGCAAAAAGACTGCTTTACTTGAATATAGGTGTTTGTTGTTTAGTACTGAAAAAGTCCTTCAAGACTGATAGAATGGCTTTCTTGCTTGGCAATGTGGAAGGTAAGTAGCAAGCAATAAAATTGGCAAACCTCATAATGCCTTCATTTTAAAAAAGGAAAAAAAATTTTAAAAGGAAAAAAAATTAAAAAATAAAAAAGTATGATGATGCAAATAAGGGTCCATTTCAGCAAAATTTATGTGTTGCGGTGTGGTTTTGCTCATATTTGGTTCAATTACCCTATGTATTGTTAAGTTGTACTCCTTCCTCCTATGTTAATGGTTTGTTCTGTTTCCCCCCATGTTGTTGGTTTGTCCCTAAATTTTATCCTCTCACCCACTTGCCAATCCACTCTGGTACCTGCCCTTTGTTCCCAAATGTTCCCTGTTCTCCCCTCAAGTAAGTTGTCAATCCTCCCTTGTGCCAACCTGCTGCCTGGACCATCCCCTCTGGAATTCCCATAACCTTCAAGGCCCCATTGACCCACATAATCTGCCCTCCTGCCCCTTATCCTCATTGATCCCTCAGTTGTAATCTCCCTTCACTGCTCCCTCCCAGATTCCCTATTGGTTAAGACTTTGTACCCGCCCCCTGGAACTCCCCCATATAAAATTCCATGTACACCCTTTTTTCTTTCTTTTTGGTTCCTGACCTCTTCCAGGACTAAACCTCTCCCTGGAACCCATACCAAGAGCCTCCTCCTCGTTCTTTACCTCCTCCCTGCACTGACAGCTGGAAAGTGTGGTGGAGCAGCAGCTCTAAGGTTCAGCTCCCGTCATCCTGGCCAGGAGCTGTTCTGGTCAGGAGCTGTTCCGCACTCCCGGCGTGGTGCCGTGGTGTGTGAGCTGGCCAGGACTCCGGCACTCCATCATTTATGGACTGGCATGAATGTGACTCTGGTAAGAGCTCAAGATGCAGGTTAAAAGTTAAGGATTCAGGACTAGTTTTAGCTGGAAGAATAGGAAGAAAGGCTTAAAATGGAACATTTTCCAAAATGGGGGACATTATTTTTCTTTCAGGGAAGTAATTCAGCTTCCTCTGAAATACCAAGTCTCAGGTGAAGGCAGAATACCTAATCTAAATAGTGATAGATTACTGTCAAACATTATGTCCTCAGATTCTTAGTAGTGTAAAGTACTTTAAATTAAAAACCTCACTGCTATGAGCAAAGACATTTCATTCACATTTTCCTCATTCGTATTCAGCTCAAATAAGCTGTTGAGGTCTCAGGAAGTGAGAAAAGGAAAGAGGAGTTAAATCCATTAAAATTAACTCAGCTAATGCATGTTGGACAGCCTCAGATTATTAAGAAGCATTACAGTATTGTCTATTCCCTCTTAACTGAAGAGTTTTCATAAAGCCTAGGTTAAGAGCATTCTCCATCTTTCCCCTTTCTTCTGTTTGAATGTCACTCTATAAAGCACCATAAATGTAATAAGATGGCATGCAGAAAAATTGGATGAGGCCATATTAAAGAGGAAAGGCAGGAAACATGAGTCTTTTTTATATTCTTACAGAGAAATAATAAGTCAGTCCTTTTTAAAGTACATTTTTGTACATTGAACTTGGTTTGTCCTTTGCTGCAGATGCAAAGCGTGAAAAAAATATCATGCTTCTTATACTTTCTGTCTCTTTGATACAGGTTTCTTCATCTAGATGATCTGTCAGTGACAAGTATGAACTTATGCTGATGTGCTTTGCACTTGGGAAAACTGTAAAGAAGAAGGGAGTTATTGTGAATAACAGTGGACACAACTGCAGAAAGTGAAGAAGTGAAAAACTAAACAAATAATGAAATAAGAGAGACAAGAAATACTTGAGAAAAAATTGTAATCAGACATCTTGGATAATAGAGACCCTGGTTGTGTCACCTTTAAAAAGTATGGAATGGAATTAAAAATGAAAGAAGTACTAAAATGGCTAGAAGTATTAGAAGTTGCATATATAAAATCTCACGTGATTTGACCTAAGTCCCTTAAAATTGCTTAGTGCTTTTGTGCAACCTATAAAGAAACTGGAGAAAAGACTACATAATAAAAAATTGTAGTTTTCCTGCATGATTTTCCCTTACTTCCAAAGTGAAAGACTTTTCTATATGCCCAAGTCAATAGACCATATTTCATTTTTGGATTGCTGGATGATCTCCATCCTTTTGACTCTCCAGTCTACCTTTGAGAGCGGCACACTGAAATCAAAGTGCAATGTACTCTTTGTTTTCCTTCCACTGTCCATCTCTCTGCTGAAATAGAAAGGAACAATTTTCTTCCAAATTCCAAAGAAATCAGTCAGTTGAAAAGGACACAAGCAGATATAGCTAGTCTTTTAGTCCCTTTTATCAACACAGAGCTCTAGTTAAAGTTAATCTCAAAGGCCATTCTTCAGCCAAAGTCAAATGGCATGTTTTTAGTAAAATTTCTTTCTCTCTCTCTTCAGGTTTGCTGGCACAAGTGTGTGCAAAATGTCTTATTTTGTATTTCTTGGTCTTTTTTTCACTGTGTTCTCTGATCACTTCTTTTTCTCTAAGCCTTGAGCAATAGATCTGCAGCACATAGGCTTCTGTACAGTGAATACATGTATTGCTTTCTGAGTTTTCCCAGTTATTTCTTTCAAGAATAAAAAAAAGAAAGAACATGATGTCACGATCTATAAGTCACATCTTTTTAGTCACAATTTTTACAAGGTCTTTGATAGCACCTTGACATTTATATGGTGTGTTACGCACAACAGTCAGTGCCTCCATGCCTCCCTCTTTGGAATACATTATGAAGCGTAGAATAATCCTTAGCTTGGACTTTTTTGAAATACTTCTTTATTTCTTCCTCAAAGCTCTAGTAAAGAAGCACTTTTGCCTTAGACAAGCAAACAAAAGTCACTCCCCTCTCTTCCAAACACTATTTGCACTGCAAAATTTGTAGAAATATATGGTGATTAAATAAGGTAATGTTTAGCACAGTGTCCACAGTGTTAACTTGGTTTGTCACAAAGCTTTTCCTTCCAGTGACATTCATCTGTGGGACAGTCAAACTGAAAAAGACCTACCTATGTGATCAGACTTTCTAAACTATTAATCCTTCAGTCATTCATATTGTACCTTATGGAATAATACTAATACTAATACTAATGGCAAATTATGAAATACCAAAGATCAGAGTATTTTTATTATTTATCTAAACAGTATAGATCTTGTCCATACAGCACTAACTTCGTAATTTTAAAAGATATTAAGAGTCATAGTCTTGGCCAGATATTCCTTAATTATCCACAAATTATCAGGACTACTGAGAGTATCTTTGAAAAATGTCTCACTCTTCCTTAAAGTGATGAGGAAGCTTCTTCTGGGAGGAAGATAACTGAACACTGTCTCTAGTAGCAGGAAAATCTTGAAAAGGTTGCCAATAACATTTTTTTGTCTCTTTATTTTGATACAGTACGACTTTGAGATGTGTTCAAGACCCATCTCTACCACTGACCTTTTGTGTTGTCTGCAAAGCTGTTTTATCTTTACTATTTCTTAATGAGTAAAGCTAGTCATCATATGAGGGTTATTTCTCTTCCCTCACAGAAGATAAGAGTGATCACTTATGATTATTTTTGTTTTGGCCAAAAGTTTTAGGGGACTATTTTAACTTTCTTTCAAATTAAGTATTTTTCAGATTAAAAGTTCTAAGCAGAGACATTTTAAATTGGAAAATAAATTACGGGTTTTCATTTGCTTTTGAAAGGTTTTCATTTATAAGCCATGTCATTACTTCCTGCAGTAGTTTTCATTCAGCTGGAAGGCTCCTTCACTTCAAGAAAAAAAAAACAAGCAAAGAAGTTTTAAGGTTATCTCCTTACATTTCTTTTCCATTTGAGACTAGGCTCTCTGTAGCAAAGGTTTTCTACTACCTTTTGATTTTGCTGCACTAAACACATTAACATTGAAATCTGGGTTTTAAATTCCTGGTGTTTTGCTGACAAAAATAATTCCTACACTGCTATAAAGCTAGAAAACTGCAAGGACATCTGAACTGGAATCACTAGCTAAGCCCTCAAAGCATATTAAGTCTAGTTTGCAGCCCTAGTACCACATTTTTAAAAATAATTTAATTAGAGTAAGATTGGCATCCTTCCTGAATTGCTATGAAGTTTTGATTATTGTAGACGTTATGTTGTTCTGTTTTAAATAAAAAAAAAAACCCAAAATAGAATTATCATTAGAGAATCTAAAAGCAAGTGATATGCGGAATGAACACATTCACTTATGTATTAGAAATTATAGGCCTTTTTTACCTTATTTTTTTCTTTCTCCTGTGGCAACATTTTGCTTCATTTTATCCTTAACAAATGTGATTATGTAAATAAATCCTTTCTAGAATGACTTAAAGGTTTTCAGTCTTTTCTTCTTTCCTAAGTAACCTCTCTTTTTCCTGCTTAACACCTTCAGAAAATTTGAGTTTGAGATAGAGAGAAATGCAATCAGAGAGCTTAAGACAAGCAGAAAGATGAAATTTTGTATTGTTCTGCTATCTTTTTGCCATGGGTCCTCTCTGGAAGTTCACATCACTACTGTGGTTTCTGAAACACAATCTGTTGATTTAAATGATCTTTAGAGAGCATTCCCCGAAGTGACAGCATTTGATATTTTCTTAAGACAAGGAAGGTCTAAACCAGGAAGATGTTGTTTGGGTTATTTTATGTCTTACTAGTAGCAAGGAAGATAAATTGCTCACATTTGGAGTGTGTTTGGAGTGATGGCATTTGTTTTCCCACATCCCTGTTAGACATGATCAGGCCCTACTGTCCTGGAGATGGCTGAACACTTACCTGCTCATGGGAAGCAGTGAATTAATTCCTTGTTTTGTTTTGCTTGCATGTGCATCTTTTCTCTGTTAAACTGTCTTTAGCTCAACCTATGAGTTCTCCAGCTTTTACCCTTCCAGTTCTCTCCCTGATCCCTCTGGTGGGATCTCCTCACAAGTGAGCAGCTGTGTGGGGCTTGGCTGGTGTCTGGGGTAAACCATGATATTGGGCTGTCCCATTTCTCATCTCTCCAGCTTCTGAAAGTAGGATGCCATTCAAGGTCATGTAGGGATGAGGCACCACCTGATTATGCTGCAGGAATCAAATATGGGGATAAAAACTGTTTTTCTAATTAAAATTAACTCTGGAGGGGAATTTTCAGTTCACATTGAGACCATATAAGTACTGCCTGTAATCATATATCAGAACCCTGAGTTTATAATAGTATGCTCTAAGTACTATCAAATACCCTTTTCCACAGGTGAGAGTTACTTACGAATGAAGTTGCATTTTTCTAAGATTATTTTCTTCACAAGTCAGAATAAGATTTATCATGCATTTAAAAAATATTTTACTTTATTATCAGGTCAATTCTGAGCTTTAAAAAGTGCAGAAAAGTACAGCTTTGTACAGTAAAATGAATTATTTATGGGGAAATGATTGTACAAGTAAGAATATCTAGTTCTCATGGGTTTGGCTAAAGACAATAATAGGGAAAGCAAAAGATGCAAATGCAAGCAAAGGAAAACTGTTTATTCACTGCTTCCCAAGGGCAGGTATGTGTTCAGCTATCTCCAGGACAGCAGGGCCTGATCACGTGTAACAGCAGTGTAGGAAAACAAATGCCATCACTCCAAACACCCCACCCTTCTTTCTTTCTTCCCCAGCAAGATTTAATTCAGCATGAAACAGTCACCCTTTCATAACCCTAACCCTAGGCAGAGCAGGAAAAGCCACATGGGAGTGAGGCTGGTGCCAGGGAGAAAAGTGTGGAGTGGGCCATGTTGGGGCAGTGCCATGCTCCCTTGGATCACCCATCCCAGCCGTGTCTCATCCCAGTCTCCAATGCACGCCCAGCTTCCTCACCGTCATGGTTGTACAAAAAGCAAAAAAGGCCTTGGCCATGGGTAAGACCTGTTCAGCAATGAAAAAACCCCTCTATATTATCAACACTGTTTCCAGTTCACATCTAAAACACAGCCCCATACCAGCCACTGTGAATAAAATTATCACAGCCAAAATAAGAATTCCTAAAAATCCAGTCCATACCCCAGAAACAGTACAGCCTACTGGACAGGAAGTGCCAAAATAAACAAGACAGCTTGATGCAGCATAATGACCAGATAACTATGCTACATTTTAGATGACAAAGACCTTTAATCTCCCTTGCTGGACATCAAATTTAACAAAAAATAATGTTTTAACATTTGACAACAGAATGAAGAACTGTAGGCAATAAACACAAGGCAGCTACAAGGAGCATCAACTGCCAAAAAGAATCTGTGCAGGACAGATGAGTGAGACTTCACTGGAGACCAGTTATATTTTCAAGTTATATTTAATCTCTTCACCCCCACATAAAGGCAATTTTCATGTTTTTAAAAGACACAGAATGTTGCGTTTTACATGATATTCAGGACAAATAAAATTAATCCTGCCCGTATTAAAGGTTTAATTCCAGTCACTTAATAATTTCATCCTTGTCAGAGTAAATGCACAAAATTCACTTTACTGCTTACAAGCAATCGCTAACACATTATGAAACTGGAGTATTGGCTTGAAACCTAAATAAATAAAGAAAAACTGCAGCTTTTATGGAGAAAAGGATGTTACTATTTGTCAATCAAATGAATGATGCCAATGCACTCTGGTAGGCAATAAAACCCAAAGTGTTCTACTGTTGGATCATTTCTCACATATTACTGCCTGGCTCACAGGCTCAAGAGTCTGACAATGCTGAGGAAGGCTGTGAGATAAACTCAATGTCTTTTGCTAAGGCTTAACATGAAGACGAATTTTTAAAATCCTAATTCACTTGGAGGTGCTTCTAAAGAAACTTGACTGTAATTAAAATCCAAAGAGAAATTTATACTGTTGACAGTCTGTGACAAAATGACTTGGGAATAGACATGGATTTCTATACCCTGAAAATTATTTTCCCATTCATTCTCATAATTAACCTGAAGTGGATCAATTCCTCTTGCAAAAAAGCAGGCAAAATCACTGTTCCAGTTACTACTCTGTCAGGCCCTGGCATACTGGAGAGGAGCTCCAATTCCTCAGACATCAGCTTCTCAATGAAAAAAGTGTTTCTTTGTCAATTGCTTTTGCATATAACTGAAAGGGAAAATAAAATCTTTTCAGAACATTTCTATCTATTTGTATTTGTCTTGTGGCTGTCTTCAAACTTCCACACTTGGACTGCTGAACTGTGTCCCATGTACAACCAGATTTGATCTGGACTCATTCAAAACAAATTTACTTTAAAAACTAGCCTGGGCAGCTGACCAGAAAATCATATCCATGCTGAGCAATAATACAAACTAAGGTTTTGGGAACATTCACTAAGATTCTACCAAAAGATAGATAATGTTTTCTTCCAATTCTGACTAGATTTGACCTGATCAGAGGTCAACCAGTTCAGTTCAGGTCAAAGTATTAGTAATACTTTTTAAAAATATGTAAGAATGTATTATTGAAGAAAAAAATCCCTAGAATTAGGAAAATTAAACACAACTGGTACATCTCAAGTAGATACACAAATATGTTGGCCTCTTCTCAGCAAGGATTTAAAAGAATCTGCTGCTTGTACATTATGTAAATGTGAGCTCACTGTTTAAATTACCTACAGTGATCTTCAGCCAACAGTGAATAAAATGTGGTAATTATATCATATTGATATGCACACTCCAAGAGCAAGAGTTATTTGCAAAGGTTAATTATTTACCTAACCCCACTCTCTTCATCTTTCCTATTCACACAGCTCAATCTCTGCAAAAACCACATGGAATAAGGCTTATTTTCTTCACTAGTAAAGTTACACCATCAAGGAATACATCCTGCATTCTACAAAAAGTTTCTAAGGGTGACTATTGAACATGGAATGTATTCAAAATAATTCAGGGAACAGGGAACAGTACTTAAATTTGCACATAGCCTGGTAGCATCAGATATTTAAACATAGGCTACTAACATAAAGTATTGAAATTTTCTAAGTTTTTAACCAATTGGATACTGCATCTGTAAATGTACATCCAGTTTTACGTGCACTTTTCTGATATTAGTCTGAAAGAGCATTTACGAAAGTGATGACAGCAAAGCTGCTGTCTAGGAAACTAGAATCCAGAATGTATTTGAGACAACTATCAGAATTTTATTTCCACAAATGGAGGTTTAATATTTACTACTTTTAGTCAAGGGTTTTGACCCAGTACTCTGTACTTATCCTCTTGTGAGGGTTCTTTTACTTGGTATTTAAGTTCACAGGATTGTAGAATAGTTTGGGTTGGAAAAAATCTTTAAAGATCATCTAGTCCAATGCCCTTAGCAATGAGCAGGCACATCTTTCACTAGACCAGACTGCTCAGAGCACAATCCAGCCTAACCTTAAATGTTCCCAGGGATGGGTCATCTACCACTTCTCTGGACAATCTGTTCCAATGTTTCACCACCCTCATGGTAAAACATCTCTTGCTTATGTCTGGGCTGAATCTATCTTCTTTTGGTTTAAAACTATTATCCCTTGTATCACAGCAGGACCTGCAAAAATGTTTGTTTGCATCTTTCTCACATCCTTTAAATATTTGAAGGCTGGAGTAGGGTCTCCCCAGAATCTTCTGTTCTCAAGGCTGAAAACCCTTACTCTCCCAGCCAGTCCTCATAGGAAAGATGTTCCATTCCTCTGATAATTTTTGTAGCCCTCCTTTGTACCCACTCCAGTGGGTCCATATCTTTTTTCTACTGAGGACCCCTGAGCTGGATACAGTACACCAGATGGGGACTCGTGAGAGCAGAACACAGGAAAGAATCAATGTCCCTTAACAGGCGGTTTTGGATGCAGCTCTTTCTGGGCCTATGGCTCCCTTTGCACATTCATGGACATTGCTGGCTTATATCCAGGTATTTCATCCACCAGCACCCGTGTCCTTCTCTGCAAGGCTGCTTTTAATCCCTTCATCATCCAACTGGCACTGATATTGGGGGTTGCCTCAGCCCAGGTGCAAGATCTTGCACTACAGTTGCATCGAGGTTACAGAAGCAGATGTAATATGAAAGACATTTTAATGACAGTGAAAGAGAAGAAAAGAAGTTTTGAAATATTTTGGGCTTATTTCTATCATTTCCAGAAAGCAATGTACAAGGATTTCATTTCTCATGGAAAGAACAAATATGTATATTGTATGTATCTTTCTCAAATTTCAGAGAAGGAAAAAAAAATAGGGTTTTAATTCCAAGAATATAAGAAAATGAGAAGATGACACATTAAACCTTTTAAAATCTTTACTTCTGTTCCCAGAGAGATTACAAGAGTGAATCTCTCACTAGTTTGGCATGAAATAAATAATTTTTTCTCTCTTTTGATGGTAGTAGATGAAGTATCAGTTTATTTTCTATAATTCTATATCTTTTCTACTCTATTTGGGAGTTGTTGGAAGAACAGCTCTTCAGGAATTTTTCTCCTGGCTCAGCATAGTTCCAATGTTCTTTTATAGTTTTTGACAATTATTTTTCAAAGGAGAATAAATTTAAAGTAACTTTTTTCTTTACAAGTGTATTGACAAAATGAACTGAGGGATTCTGGAGATGAAATCCATGCTAGAATTTCAAAGGCAAGAGTAGCATTTAGACACCTCAGTTTCATTGAAATTCCATAGGACTTAGTTATCTAAGGGCAATTTGAAGGTCCATGGTGTAATCTTAATATTGACAAACTACATTATGCAATCCATCCTCTTTTTCTCATAATCCAGATGATTTTTCTTCCACCTCAATAAGTTTAAACCTTGGTAGTACTATTCCTGCAGTATATATTGTGTGCAAAACCTATGCTTTCTTTTTTAAATCTCAGGCTAAGGTTTCTTTTTTAAATCTCTTAGATTTTTAAATATTAGTAAGCCCAGCAAAATGCAAAGTGCATTGGTATTTTATAATTTTTTTCTGAAGAATCTCAATTAAGACTAATATAAATGATCTGACTTGCAGTTTTAGAAGTCATCTAGTATACTTTTCATGTTATTAATTTAAAATGTACATTTTTCACAATCAAAGTTATCTGATCAAACAGAATATTGGAAATACTGACTGGAAGAGACCTCTCCAAATGTCTCATCCAACTTTTTCCTTTAAATGCGACCATGTCCAACACTAGAACACATCAGGCATGGCTATCGGGGTGTAGAAAAGTTTTGAAAACAAAGGCTCCAGAATCCTCTTTTAGGAACCTGCCACTACTGCACTTCTTTGTTCTGAAAAAGTAGTTTGACTCCATTCACTTTTTGATGCACATTCAGATACATATAGACCCTGTAGACTTCTTTTGACCAGATTAAAGAATTTACCTCATGATTTTCCATCTTTCCATAATTCCTGATTGTTTTAGTAGCCTTCTGCTGAATCCTGTCCACTTTCTCAATAATTTTCTTGAACTAGGCAACCAAATATTAGCTAAGTTGTCCTAAATGGCGTCACTACCTCTAAGCAGAATGTTGTAATATAGTTCTTTGTTCTGCTAGCCACATTTCTACTAACATCTTCATACCTGTGGTTGCCTTTCATACTGTTGGTTTATATCCAGCTTGTTTTTCACTTTAATACCTGGGACCTGTCTGTGGGCTGCTATTTGGTCACTTGCTTCCCAGTTGGTATCATCAATATATTTGAGGGTTTTCTACCCCTTGTACAGAAATACCCACTTTCTCTCTTGAGCTTTATGGATTTTCTGCTGGCCTAATCCTCTAGTATTGCAAGATCCCTTTGATCTGCAGCTCTGCCATTTGTTGCAGAGCAATCTGTGTCATCACCCAGGTCACTGATAGAGATGTTGAGAAATAAGGGCCTCCTGACTTCTGCCATTCATTATCAGTCATCAACTGGACTTGGAGTGCATTTTAACTGTGGGGCATATTCTGTATTTACTAGTTGTCTGCATTGTTATTACAAGTTTGGGCAAACTCCCCAAATATCTTCCTTCTGTTCTTCTCCCTGTTTAAAGCCAATTGATCTCATCTGGACTTCCGGCAAAAAGATTATGGCTATTATCCAAATTTCTTGGAGAAATCTCTTCTTCCTTCTGAGTAAATGTTTCCATTTTTTCTAGTTATTGGCATGAAGGTTAGGAAGTAATAGACATCCTTAGAAATGTCACTTGTTTTTCATTTTTAATGGAAACTAATTAGGTAGAAATTGTGTAGAACCCAAAACAACATGACCTTGTGTGACTCAATTAGATAAGCACCAAAGAGAAAAGTTTGAGAACTTCTGAACTGTCTTAAAGCTAATTACATGTATTGAAGAAACAAAATGCTAAATGTTGTCATTTCCAGAAATCTAACAAACAGAGCTGAATCAATTCAAACTGATTTGTCAAAGCAAGAAATATTTTTTAAAAGGTGAAAAATCTCAAGAATAACTGAATCTAACTGTAACTAGTGATCTCTTTGATCATAGTAATTATGTGGCTTATAAAGGCAAATGAAAGTAAAAGCTCATTTTTTCCCAAGCAGTTGGGCAGATGAGACCTCAAAATGTGAACAGAGTGCATGTTCCATATGAGAATTTTAAAAAGCAATTTAGACTAATAGTAGTTTGCTTTAACTAAATGGACAGGGACAGACTATACAGAGGCTTGTCAGGAGAGAGTTAGAGAAAGTACCAAAATTAAATATAATAGTGTCTTATTTCAGAGAGATAAAAGTGTCATTATTTAGTGTCTCATTACCAAGATGAGAATTAGAAGGGAAGTGAATTCACCCCGTAATGGCATCTGCAAGTATTAGGAAAACCCATACTACCAACAGACATCCTTGTTCCAGAGGACAAAACGAAAACTGCCTCTGAACTTCTGTAATTAAGGTAAAAACATATAAGAACTCTATTGGACAGTTTATAGCCCAAAGAATTAAAGATATATTATTGATAAGTTTTTTATTTTGATGGATCCTTCCAATATTGCCACCTCTGAATTTGCAAATGACAGAATAATTTGCTATTAATTTTTACAGAATGAAATAAAGAAGAAGATATACTTAATGTATTTTGTATTATGATGATTTTTAAAGTTCAAAAATTCAAGCTTTTACTCATAAAAATTAGGGAAATAAACTTTTTTAAAATTGAAGGTCAGTTACTTAAGCACCTGAATCTAAACAAAAAGGTTTCAAGAATCCAGATTGCAGCATCATAGTGGGTCATATTTGCACAAGAACTCATAATTAAGATCAAGGTTTAACTTGCCTTGGATCAAATACTGATCTCTGTCATTAAGATTCTACAGATGTGCAAATACTTGTACGTGTATATTAAGTTCCTTGACACTGTGTCTCTTTAACCAAAGTGATGTTCATGGCCACAATTTGTATACCCACTTGATGAAAGGACAGAGATATTAAATGCATCATTGATGAATCTATTTATCAGGAGCACACATGATACAAGTGAAAGAGAAGAGATGGGAAACTACAGTAAGGAGAAAGACTGACGAGCAGATGTGTGTTACTGTTGCTCTCTGATGCACCTGATATCTCTCTGAGGAACAGAATAAAGTGTGTTGGACAAATACTGAATAAAATGGGAATAGTCAGAAAGGATGAATGAGACTAGCTCCTGAAATTCATAAAAACTGTCTAGAGAGCAGTGAGACAGGGGACAAAGCTTACTGCTCCAGATGGAGGTGGGGCTGCAAAACACCAAAAAAAGATAGAGGGCTACCCCAATAATTCTTTCCTGACAGGTGCTCCCTCAAGAATATGGATGTTTACATCATACTCTGAGACTTAGGGATAGGATTAGTTTTAGGGTTATGCCTAGGCATCAGAAAGAGACAAAGCCTGGAGCTCCAGTTACAGTGACACTTAAAAAGGGATGCCAGAAGAAGGTTGAGCTCTACTAAGAATTCTCTCTGACTTCTTCCTCTAGTTTATGGAAGCAGGTTTTAGATTAAGCTTCAGCTCACCTGAAGTCTTTGGGTTAGCATAAGCATTAGTGGTGATATGAAGACAGAAGTTATAGATGCACTGTGATTGCAAGGCAGTTGCTAAAGTCAGGACTAGCTTTCATCAGGAATTCTCTCTAACAACTTCTTCTGGATCACAGTTTGTCTTATAATTTAAATCTTAGTCCATGTAAATTGAAGGTAAGGTCTGAGGGTTAGGAGACTGAAAAAGGCTGCATTTCCAGATGGTATGGGGATGCAAAGTGGCTTCTAGGTAGCCAAAATGTTTTCCACTAGCATTTTACATCTCTAGGAAGTCAGATTAGATTTAAAACAAATCTAGGGCTTCAGGTGAAATGGAGCTGGAAAGGTGCTGAGTGAAACCCTACAAGCTAGGGTTTCTGCTTGACTTCTAATCTTCTTCACTAAGAACTTGCTGGGGCTTTACTCTACTGTTTGTACACTGGCTTCCATCCCAGGATGGGTGTTCCATCCTTGCCTACTGTAGTGTTGTGGTTCTGGGCCCCAGCTGGCAATGCTACTGCCCCTCCCTGCTTTTTTATCAGAATTGGCTTCCATCTCCCTTTAATTTAATTAACTACTGCTGCTCAGTGCAGCTCCATGAATGTTTTGAGGTTTATCCCAAGACCAAGACCAGGGCCTCATGAGTGTTTTCGTGCACTTTTTGTAGCATTCTTCATGGATGTCATTCCCTCCTTTGGAAGATCTTTTGCACCACCATCCCATTTAGAGCAGGCAGCTTTCCTTCAGTCTCCCAGGATTGCCCTCAGGTGGGCAGCTACAGGCTGAGGTTTCAGTAATGGCTGCTGAATACTGGGAATTCACCATTAGGAAAAAAATATAGCTTGGACACGTTAATCCACATCCTAGATCATTAGGGCATACTAACTATTTTGACCCTAGTCAAGGCTGAAAAATGTTGGTTTCCTGCAAAGAGGTGCAAACAAGAAGCAAACCAACCACTGAGCCTTCTCAAAGCCTGCTGAAGTGTTGCCAGACTCACTGAAGGATGTTATCATCCTTTGTCCTTTGCTTCTCCTGGTTTCTCATTAAGTCCTAAGAAGTAGAACAGCAACAGAAGAGTCTCATAGATTATCAGCTAAGCTTAAATAAGGAATCAAGAAGAATCCAGGAGGGGAAAACAAAGTGTTCTGTGATTTGTGGGTTTCCCTGAGGGGTCTGGTGATAGATGGAAGGTTTACAGTTATCAGGGTAGGGCAGACCTCATGTCCTGAATATTGATCCCCACTTTCTTGAGAATTAAGTGTGCCATAAATCTACAGCTGCTCTGCCTTTTGCATGCTCAGCAAAGGCACACATTGAGGAGAGGGAGCGTGAGCAGGAAAGATGGAACTTAGAAGAGAACAGAGCATCTGAATTAAAAGACCTGGTGGAAAATAATTTCAAGCAGCTTTCCCATCCTCCCTTCTAAACATTTTAAGTGTATTAATGCAGTAATTAACAGTAGAGAAAAAAAAAGAATATTCCCCAGGCAGATATGACAAACCATTCACATTACTGAAGAGGAATAAAAGGTGCTGTAGCATGCATTTAAACAGCCTTTCTATAGCTGCTCTCTGCTCACTCACAATTTAATTCTTTATTTTGGTTTTTTCTCTCTCCAGCCTCCAAAGTATCTAAATAAGGTGTCCTTTAGAACAACATTTATTTTACTGCAAAGCCGTGATAGATGTTAGCATTAGTTTCCCTTTGCAAATGGTTTCAGTTAGGAGAAGTTTTATTTCAGTGTGGGGAACTCCTGTGTATTTCTTTTTCTGAAGGAGATATTTGGTAATAGGCAATATGTGTGTGAAATTCATAGACATTTGAGCTGTCTATGACATGTTGTTATCATTGCTGTAGTATGCATGCCTTTGTATTTGCCATTGAACTCTTCCAATCAAATATAATCATATGAATAGAATATAATCATATGAAATTAATTATACTATATGATATCAATTATATAATGATAGTTGTGTTCACAGGAAAAGAATCCAATGTAAGTGGATCCAATGTAGTGGGGTATTTTTGTTTCTGAATAAGCAAAATGCTTAATCTTGATGTTCACACCAAAGTAGAAATGCATTTAATAATGTAATTTTGTTATAAAACAATGATAAGTTCACTTTGAAAAGTGACAAATTTCTCAGAAAACTCAGATTTTAAAAAAGGAAATAAAACTAAAGTCTGTGATAGAAATTAACAGGTACCTGATGCAATAGTTTGACCTTGGATGGATGCCAGATGTCCACTGAAGCCATTTTGTCACTAATCTGCTCAGCAGGCTGAGTAGAGAAACTATCTAATGGGCTTGTGGGTTGAGATAAGGGCAGGGAAGGATCACTCACCGATTACTGTCCCAGGCTAAACAGATTTGACTGCTTAAAATAAATTATATTTATTACCAACAAAATCAGAGTAGAATAATGAGAAATAAATCCAAATATTAAAAATACTTTCCCCCACCCCTCTCCTTCTCAGACTCAACTTCAGTACTGTTTCTCTACCTTCTCCCCATCAGCAGTGTTAGGGGTACAGGGAATGGGATTTATGGTCAGCTCATCACATGTTGTTTCTGTCACTGCTTCCTCCTCAGGGGGAGAACTGCTTTCTCTGCACCAACACGGGGTCCTTCCCATGCAAAACAGGATTCTGTTAACTTCTTCAACATTAGTCCTTCCCATGGGCTGCAGTTCTTCAAGAACTGCTACACTATGGGCCCCTTCTGTAGCATGCAAACCTTCAGGAGTCCTTACCCAGTGTGGGCTCCCCAAGGGGTCACAGGTCCTGCCAGAAAATTTGATCCACTGTGGGCTTCCCACAGAATCATAACTTCCTTTGGACACACCTGCCAGCTCCACTATGAACCTCCATGGGCTTCAGGGGCACAGCTGCCTCACCATGGTCTTCACCACAGGCTGAAGGGAAACCCCTGCTATGGCAACTGAAATGTGTCCTCCCCTTCCTTCTTCATCTACCTTTTCTCTGAAGATTTTTCAGATGAACAGCTGGTAGAACCACGAACCACTCCTTACTCTGCCCCCAATCCTGGTGTGCTGGCTTGGCACAGCCCATAATCATTCAAGTTCTGCAGCTGGTTAAGGTCCATACACAAGATTGTCTCTTGCAATGCGACACCATGCTTCTGCAGGGGCAGATGTACTGCAAGAAAGCAATGCTGGGACAGTAAAAAAGTGTCCCAGGGACAGCAACATTTCACAGCTTCTGGTGTTATTCTTTGTAAAAAAATAAGGCCAGTCTTAGGCTTAATGTCATCCTAGGTGGAATTTCACCTGCTGAAGCTGTATCACAGATTCCTTCCATTATTAAATTTTACTGGAAATCTCATCCAGTCAGATAAAATTCACAAGCCACAGCGACAAAAACAAGGAGTGTGTCTCACCTCTCTTACTTCCTTTCAAAGATTTATTTTTGGAGATGTAAAAGTACTTTCTCAATATTTGTAAGTGCCTGAATTCCTGGCAATACTAGAGATATTTGCTAAAGAAAGCAGTTCATTTTCATGATTCTATAAAATTATTATTTCATTGAGATTATTAAATATGTAAGTCAAAATTTCTTTTCTAAAGTGTTCAAACATGCCAAGAAGAATTCTGTGGGGTAGAGGGTAGGAGAACAAAGGAAAGAAAAATTCAATTTGATTAGTGAATGGAAAAAGCTGTTATACATTGAATAAGCATGGCAAGTCAGACAAGGAAAATACTTTAGTATTTTGGTAGTCTAATATGATATAATGAAAAATTAAGATACTAATAAACTTAATATTGAAGAAAATTGAGAAGTCCAGCTACTACAGTCTCCCTCTCATGAAGTAAAATTTTTAACACCTTCTCGAAAAACTTGAAGAGTACACAGATCTGACTCCACTTTTTAAAACACCCCATATTTAATGGGTAAAATACTAGGAAATTGCTTTGTATTCTTTCAAAATACAGAGTGGTCTTTTTCTTGACATAAAAGTCATGTTGCTTTCCAGAAATGCTTTTCCCATTTCTGTTTGATTCAAATAGTTCTTCCGATCAGTCAGAATCAAAGCTAATCAATGCTTTTCTAATGCAGTAAGAGTTATTCCAGGAAAACATTTGTAGAGGAAATAAAAATGAAGATGCAGTGACTTTTTGTTTTTAAGGCAAGAGAGACTGGCAAATATTCATTATTTTATTTATTTATATATGTATTTATTTACTATAACAGTACTTAATATATTCATTGCTTGGTTGTGTGAAAATCCTCCCAGACCCTTTATTTTTAAAAGGTATTTCTTCTTACTGATTTCCTGCAGTCAGATATTAGACAAATTCTATGATTCCTAATAATATACACACCAAGGAAATTTGGACAATAAAAGGGTTTATTATGCTGTAGTATGAGGAATGAGACTAAAAGGATCTCAATTCAATCATAGGGGTATTCCCAGTATAGCACCTATGGTAAATCCAGAGAGGAAATAAAACATTAATTCATAGAGAGAAATGGCAGTCTCGTAGCAGCACATTACTGTCAGATTCTTATTTTTGCAATAAAATAATATTTTTTGTTATGCTTCTGCACACAGGCTTGCATTTGCATGAGGTTTTGCTGCATTGCAAATGGATTCCCCGATCTTTTTCTCTATACTTACCAGAAGTTATCTCTCATACAAGATTAATACCTTCAGCAGTAGTAGTAATAATCATAATAATAATAATAATAATA
>VWYI01003977.1:0-73475 GCA_013399455.1 Anthoscopus minutus
TGAGTTTTAGAGTCTATCTCCGCCTGTCAATAGGACATTCCCCTGGGGTCTCTCAAATTTTTGAAGGACACAGTCTCCTTTTTAGCCTAATTTCCCGGCCACATTTCCCCTCCCTCTTTCTGTCCCCATTGGCTGAGGTACTTGAGAGGTACAGACTTCCTGGAACACCTCATACCTAAGATTCCCTTCTGATATATAACCCCCTCTTTCAATTTTTAATTCTTATGGAATCTATGGGTTTGTTCCCATTGTTTCTTTCATCTTTCAATATCCAATTTCATTTATCAGCAAACTCACAGTTTTTTTTGAAAAGGCAAACATCTTTTTTTCCATTCATCAATCAGTGGAATCTTTCCCATTGTTTCTTTCATCTTTCAATATCCAATTTCATTTATCAGCAAACCCACAGTTTGTTTGAAAAGGCAAACATCTTTTTTTTCATTCATCAATCAGTGGAATCTTTCCCATTGTTTCTTTTATCTCTCAGTGCTAGTTTTATCTACCAGCAGACCCATAGCTTGTTTGTAAAGACAAGTCCGTCATTCCTCTCAAAAGTAATGACTTTTGATTTATTAAAATATGAATATTAATTTAACATTGATATCCTACTGGGACAGACAAAAGACTCTCTAACAGTTGAAGTTAGAAAGTGTATGTTTATTATGGCCAGACAGTGGACAGGATATTTCCCCAAATATGCACTGTAAAGTTCACAGATTGTTACAAAGACTTTTTATTCACAAAAGTGTTGAATACCCAAAGTACAAATGCATATTCATAATCCTGTCACTTCCTCTTTTTCACTTTGTATACTACTTGGCAAAAAGGCTATTAAGCATGCGTATTTTGTTCAACGCACCCGTGACAAATGAATCTTTGGTAGATCTTACAGTTTCCCATGTTCGATAGGCAGGATATCTGCAGTTACCTTGTGTCCTTGAGATGTTTGCCAGTTGTTTTTCATTTACAAGCACAGCTTACATAAACAGAGCTGACAAGCAAATAAGTTATTATGTCCAGGATAGGTTATTTAAGATCTGGCTTCTGTTAACAGTAACAAAACTTATTTATCTACTTCAGCAACTATACTCTTAACTTTCCTAAAAGTCTTTAATGTTTCAAAATTAATGTCTTACTTTCCTGTTTTGGAGACTGAACAGCCTTTTCCCCAATACCACCATGCCTGACTGCAAACGCTTCTCAGGATCTGAACTCAGGTTACCCCAAATGATAGAGTAACATCTGGTCCAACAACACTGCCTTTGATCCCTTCACAGGCTCCTCAAATAACTTATTTTCTAACACATGATTCATTACTATGTCAGCTCATGTGGTGATAGACTATGTGATATAGTAGATGAAGATCATGGGGTAGAGGCCATGCTGCCACCAAAGAGTTTGGTTGAGTGGTCCTGTTTGAATACAGAATAGCTATAGAGCTACTATCTTCAGCCTCCTATACTTACCTCATAAGGACCTGAGAGTTGGTGTGTAAAGCATAATCCGAGTCTGACAAATAATTCACCAAGCAGAAGCACAGCTTTAGTGTGCTTGGAAGAGTAGAGGTCTGCTTAAAGCATTAGCCTGGGACTCTACACACTCAAAGCTGTGCATGTGAGATACATCCTTTTCATGTGCACTCCTTGAGTCTTCTTGGCAAGTTAAGGATATTTTACAGCCCTGTGATTTAGAAACTCATATTATCTAGACTATCATGGATAGAATGATGCATTCAAATGCCAGAAAATGATGGGAGCAGAGAGGGAAAATGTATTATTTGGCTAAATTTTAAAAGCAGCTACATGGGAAAATTTTTAAAAATAAAAATAGCCAAATTATTTCTTAACACTCAGCTGAAGAGGTGTAAGAAGCATTTCAACATGGAGTTTTATCCTCAAAATCTGAACTGAAAAGAGAGGAGGGAGAATTCTTACTGATGATAATGATTTTAAATATTGGGGAAGTTAGGAGCAAAAGCAAAAAACAAACAAAAAAAGGTTCTGGATGCTTCCAGGTGAAAACATAACATCTTTCAGATGCTTCTCTTTTTGTAGTCTTCTCTTTCTCAGAACGTTCTGGATGCTTCCAGGTGAAAACATAACATCTTTCAGATGCTTCTCTTTTTGTAGTCTTCTCTTTCTCAGAACATTTCCAAGCCTTGGTCAAAGTAATATTCATAAATGCTATGAGACACTAATAATTTTGTTTGAACAACCTCGGAGAAATGTCTCTAAGAAAAAGATATTACTTAGTAGAAGTAATCCAGGAAAATATTTTTGCCAAAGAGCATATGTAAAGTCAGAATTTTTTTACTCTAGACTCATCTGACTTTTTCATAATATCAATGAGTAAATGTTGTAATGGTGATGCATAAACTCCTTCAGAAAAGGAAAAAAAAAACGGGGAGGAGGGAATCTATTAGATACAAGTAACACATTAACATTGATGTTGGGTGTGATCTCCATGCAGTCTGGAGCTTAAGGGGTCCCTAATTCTTGTTTTCACAGGCTAGAATAAGAGAGAAGGATCACTTCCTTTTGTGCCTGTTCTGTTCCCCACATATCTGCTAGTGTCCATTGCCAGACTAAAAATGTGGGTGGCCTCATGGGTTCAAACAGTACATGATCTTAATTTAATGATGAGGTAGAGAATATTCAGAAGTAAAACAATATATACCCTATCTAATTTGAGAATACAGCATTTGCCAAATGGTCTTAGACATCAAACTGGGGAGCTTATGATCACCTGTGTTTATTGCTCTGTCAATGCCCTCACTTTTATGTGAGCTAGTCATGGAGCTGCAAGTTCAGCATGCTAAGTGCTTTAGAGAAACACAAAGATTGCTCAAGAACTATGCATTTGCAGTGCTGCAGATCTGTAAAAGACACTCTTATTTCCCACCAAGGCTGATAATTAGGTCTGTCCTCCAAGTCTTGAATCAGCTCTACTGAGAGAAAGTTGTACCAACCTAATCACAGAAAAGTACACTTTTGGAAGGACTTGAAAAGATATTTCTCTTTTCCTTGAGAAGAATACTACCACCTCAGCCTAAATTTTCCCAATGCTTTATTTGGGTTATAGTATGCTCAGTTTACAGAGTGATAGATTATTTCAAACATTACTATAAAGTAAGGCTGATTTTGCAAAGCAACCTTCTGAAAAAGCACACTAGGAAATGAGCTTGGGGGAAAAAAAGAAAGGAAAAAAGGATCAAGCGTGGTTAAAGACTGGATCTATAAAAATATTCTTTAACATATGTATCGGCGTCCCTGCAACTTCCTTCTATAAAAAATCCCAACACCTAGCACTGCATAAAAACATTAGCATCTTACACTATCATACTGGTTGAATGAATCCTATCTCAGTAACTTCAGTGGTAACTTCTTTGACAATACCCTTACACAAAGACAATTTAAAATTATCAAACCTCCAATGAGTAGTGTGAATTCTACTAATTTCCCCCATAATGCTGCTGCATGGTGTTTGTTGAAAATGTTTACTGTAACTTCCATCCTGAAAAAGGGAATCCAAACTTATACTGTAAATAGAAAGGAGATAAAGTACAAAATCCACATTATCTCTTAGATTTCAAATGAATCCAGCAGCTTGCGGGTTAGGTCAGGCACTGTTTTGAGCATGTGGGCCACAAGAAATGGAGACTCTTTTCTTGGTGTGTTTATAGCAGGCACCTTGCATGCAAGGAGAACAGTGGGGCTGTTCTGCAGCTACGTGCAGGGAAGCCTGCTCTTTGATGGCACTGGCGGGCACGGGAGTGTAGAATATGCTAAGGCACATTTGTTTCCGGGACCTTGGTGTGTCAGACAGCGCAATTCAGTGCATGTGAAATGTGTGCCTGCACTGTCCCCACCCAACAACATCTGCACGAGAGCGGGGTTGCTTTTTCCTGGAGAATATGGGCAAGTCAGCTTACCCAAGTGCTAACAAGCCCTATTTCAGTGGCTCATGCAGGTTTGGTTTTTCTGGTGAATTTTCTCCCATTTGTTATTACCTGAAAAGGGGGACATTGCAAGGAAGGGACAATTGATGACCTGCTCATGCAGGTTTGGTTTTTCTGGTGAATTTTCTCCCATTTGTTATTACCTGAAAAGGGGGACATTGCAAGGAAGGGACAATTGATGACCAGGAGGGAATGAATGGTGAGCAATTAAGATACAGAAGACGTGGCTGAGCGCGTTGGCATACTGTTGGAATGATTCTGGGGGAGGGGGGGAAGTGGGGTGGTTTTGTCAGTCTCTTGGCTGGGAGATCATCAGTCTTTTGCCCAGTTGGGAGCAGAGACAGTTGTGTGGTTTTTTCTTTGCTTTGGACCTCTCCTTTGCAGTGACTTTTAACACTGCCATGGAGATCCGCCGACTGCCGGCTTGTATAGCGTTGCTTGCAAAAGAAAAATAAAGTCCAAGCTGCTCCACTGACACAGACTTTGCCAGCTGCCAGTGCCGAGAGAGATCAACACAGTCTGTGTGGGTGCCTGGGGGAGCCGACCCTTCTTCCCTCTCCCCCATCTGAGCTGACTTCTCTACCAGGGAGGTCCCGCGCTTGCATCGGAGCGCCCCCTGAAGCCGCGAGGGGGTATGACAGCCCCTCTGCCTCCACGCCGGCCAACAGTGCCTCCTGCGGGTCGTTGTTGTAACTACGCCAAATGCCTTAATGGGCGGGAAAAGTCTGCTGGATTTTCTTTGACTTGTTGCTGTTGTTATTGTTGTTTGTTTTGCCTTCTTCCATATATAGTCTAATAAAGAATTGTTATTCTTTTTCCCGTTTTGGGGTTTTTTTTTGCCCAGAAGCCTCATTATTTTGAAATTATAAGAATTTGGAGGGAGGAGGTCACCTTTCCATTCCAGGAAGGCTCCCACTTTCCTTAGCAGACATGTCTTTTAAACCAGGACAGTAGCATTGGTTGCTGAGAAGCTCTTTACAGGAGCTGGCTTATTCTCTTCCACTTCAGTTATGTGATTGCAGGTCTGAGGTTTGCAGCATCCAGCAGACAAGTGTCACCCCTGCCAGTGTCCTGTGCTTTGATCTGTAGGGTATTGACATGGGTCAGCAAAGATGAGAGGGCACAGATTACACAGTCAAGTACTTCCAGCTGTCAAAAATGTTCATAAGTTTGGCAGAATGGGAGACAACATGGTTATTAAAACTCATAATTTTAAATAATCAGGTACAATGATTATTCAAACTTGTCATCAGCAAGATGCATACTAATTACTTCATTGAAAATGGCTACATTTTTTCCATTTGCTTCCAAAGGACCAGTTCAGATCACATAGAGACATCAGTGTATAGTTCTTTATATTAGAAAATCATGCAATGTTGAATTCATTTGGTCAAGAGCAGCTAAATACTGCTCTCCACGAGAAAGATTGCAGAATCCAGCCTGAAATTCTCCAGCTGGCTTGGCCAGACTTGGATGCCATATCTCAGAACATCTTAAAAATTATGTGAAGGAAATTATTTAAGTCTGACCTCAAAAATTTACAACCACCAGCTGTCCAATATAGTTCTGAAATGTATATAGTCATTAACTGATGAAAATTCATGACAAAAGCTATGTTCTCATTTTCATAGGAGTACAAAGCAGAACAATTATCCCCCAGAAGCTCATGGCTGATGTTGCATAGAAGTTCCCAAATTGTTTTCATTGTACTAACCTCCAGTGATTTCTGGGGCATTTTTTCCATGATGCAATATATATAGATAACCCAGAAATGTTATATCTAAGGTATCTTGGAGATCTCCATCACTACAGTACTAGGAAGCTATTTATACAGTAGAACACAACACATTTTCTTGCATGTTGTGTCAGTACCTATCCCCTGAGGCAACAAATATGTCCCCAGATCTCCTTCTTTCTTGAAAGATTCATTGAGGACAGTAGATGGCAAAATGTTAACTTTCTTGGCTGTTGTTTCACTTAAGAGAGCAGCCACATTTTCTCTATGCAGTTGGCATGCAGGATGTTGGTAAAGCTCCTTCACTGACAGTTAGTCAGTGAGGGGATACTAACACGGATGTGGGTTGGACCACTGAGGACAAACATCACAACCTGCAATTCCTGATAGTTACAGTATTTCAAGGATACTCCTTTCTGTCTTTGCCCCTGCCTATATTCTAACACTAGAGGAACACTTAGCCACTTTTTAAAAAAAGGTTGCACTTGATGCTGTTTAACAGTTATCTGGTCTATTCGATCAACACTACGTGTTGCATAGTGTTGTATACCTTCCATTTGTGTTAGGGCCTCAAAGTAAATAATTTTTTGTTTTGTACATCCATTGTTTTACCACATGCTCTCCATATGAATAATATTTATCCTCAGTATTTCATCTGGGTCCCACTACATCACACCATAAACATGCCAAGTGCTAATCTCCTTTGACTGACAGTGGCACAGCAGTCCAGTCATTCTTTTATTTGATTTGCTGTGATTTGAATTTTTTTTACCCACTGCTTAGATTTTGTAAATTATTTCAGAGCTCGAGACACCTAAAGAACAAACCAAATGAGATAAACTATAAATAAACAACATAAAAATAAACATCTCACTCATATGCAATGTAATAAATACTCAGGTCATGAAGAAATTATGTCAGGATGGCCTTGCTTCATGGACTATTTCTCTCCAAGCAAGCAGTTCCTTTCATTTCTAGGTATGTTCTCTAAGTATTGTATCTGCAAGTATTTTGCATCTTGCAAATGAGCAAGAGGGTAAAAAGGTCTCTTTAATCCCTGTAAAATAGTCTAAAATGGTATCACAGATAACATATTAAATGATATAAACATGGATTAAATCCTGTAAATAAGATCAGTCAATCTTTAATAGCATCTGTATATTTTATAAGGTTTCTAATGACTTTATAATCAACCATTTCATAATTTAGGAGGAGAAATTCACAGTTTTGTTCCTCCTTCCTTTGATCTGGTGTTACACAGGCTGATGTAATTATCTGTGTGAAAGATTTGGAAAGTCTTCAGTAGGCCCACAATGAATTGAAGAAACACAGAACATTTCCAGAGCCAGCAAAAACTTTTCAGTCAGTAAGGTTCTTTTTTCAGAGCAAATGGCAGAATTAAAACAAAACAAAACAAAAAAACAACAAACAAACAAAACAAAACAAACCCCACTTTTCAGTGGGAAAAATCGAGACATCTGAAATGGCCCAGGTTTTCTCAGGAAAAGTGAAAATGAAAATTCAACATTGTCTGCTTTGTCATATATTAAAATATATAGTTTTTCCTAGATTGTTTCAACTCAAGTGTAGGCAATACTGCCTTTGCTTGAATCAAAGCTGTGCTTAAGAAACTGCATTAAGCAATTTACATTTCCTTCCTCTTTTAGGAGTAGATGACTCCTCTGTTCTAACTAACCTGTGATACTCACAGGACAACAATGTATCACCAGGAATGATGCCTAATATACTCAGCTCGAAGAGAGTAGCGAGACTTCAACTGTTCCAGTGAAGGGCTCCCAGGAGCCAAGACAGACAGAGATGAGCATGAAAAATCCACAGAAACAAGACACAACACCCAAAGTAAATTTAGATATGCCATTATGGAAAGATGATACTGAAATATGGTGGGTTGGGTTTATGTTTAATTATTAAGCATTAGATTGAAACATTTCAACATTTCTGCACTGAGATGTTCAGAAACTTGATGTTTTCAAAGAATTTGGGGATCAGTATATTCAGAAATATAATCACTTTTCACTTAAAATTTCTTACTTTGACTATTTCTTCATTTATAGAGTCACTAATATCACTTCTAATGAGGCCAGTAACATTTTCACCAATATAAAATGATGGAGGTAAGCTTTTCTTTTGGATCTGGCAGATAAAAGAGTGACTGATCTTTCTGAAAATACACTTTTTTTTTTTTGTGTACTGAACCTGACAATGCTGAGGAAACAGCACTGAGTGAGGGTAAAATTAATAACTCTATAACAATCCATGCTTATTTTAAAAGATCTAATCAGCAGTGAAGGAGGTTGAGAAAACTACATTCCTGGAAGAGCCAGACAGAAACAGAAAAGGACTGCAATAGGAAATAAATGAAATATGAAAACAGAGAGGCATCACTTCACTATGGAAGTCCTCAGACTCTCTCACCTCCCTCTCCCTTTTTCCTCCAGGTTTCTTGTTTTCCATATTTTACCTTTAATCTTTCTCCTTATCTCTTCCTTTTTCAGAGTAACACATATCATACTAAATCAACTAACTTCCTCTGCTGACTCAGAGAATATAAAGAAGTAAACTGACAATGAAAAAACCTCTTAAGTATCCACTAACTCATACTAAGCAATTTCTTCCTTTTCTTCCTAGAGGCAAATGAGAGGGATTTAGAACATTTTAGCATTGAAATGGCTCAGTGATAGTAAAGAAAACAGGGTAACAATAACTGAATTCATCCAACACCACCATCTCTGAAATCAGTGTTTCAATAGAGTATTAAATCTCCAGAAGTGGCACATGGTCTGCCTTATTCTGGTACTTATTCTCGTATTCTCCAAGAGTAAGGAGTCTGAAAGTCCCTAAATTGGTCATGGAGTGGTAAATGCTGTAAAACATCTCTAGACCTGAACCTTGGTTGATGGGTTGATGCTGGCCAAATTCCAGTGCACTCACAAAAATAATTTATTAATTTTCCTCTGCTAAGAGTTAAGCAGAGATGGGGGAAAGAAAATTCATGGGGTGAAATAAGAATTAGGAGGAAAACAAGAGCAAAACAGGCTTAAAACTTCAAAAGGTACAAAGAAAAAATATTAACAGATTTAAAAGAGGACAATGAGAACTAAAAGTAAACCATTAGAATACCTTTCCCTAACTCCACCCTGCCCTTCTTTCCTTCCTACTGACAGCACTGGGATTTTTAGTCATGGGATTTTTAGTCAGTTTGTCACTTCTAAAATCTTTCTTCAGTTCACTTAGGGAGAGGAATCTCTTTTGCTATGCCATGGTGTCTTTCCTATGGGAAAGAATTCTTTGTGAACTTTTCCAACGTGGTTTTAGTTTTCACAGCTAACAGTCCACCTGGAACAGTCCACCACATGCAATGTGAAGTCCCTCCCATGGCTTTCGGTCTTCCCACAACTGCTTTTCATGGGCCATTTAGCTTATGCGGTGCAGTTTTTAAGGTTGATCTAGTATAAAAGCAAGGGTCCTCTTCTTCTGTTTCTGAAAGCAATGATTTTCTTTCTCTCTGTTCAAGCTTCTCACCTGATCACAGCTTTTCAGCATCTACACACTCCAGCACGAGTGCCTTTTTCTCATGGGCTGCAGGTGAATGCTGCATCCCCCCATGCACTTCATGAATTACAGGATAACAGTTTGTTCTATTATAGCCCTCACCATGGCTTGCAGAAGAATCTCACTCTGTTGCTTAAAGCGCCTCCTCCTCTCCCTCTCTCCTTTGCACCAACCTTAGTGTTGCCATATTTTTCTCATTGTGTGTCTTCACATTTTCCTTTTCTCTGACTCAGGAGAGAATTGGTGTTCATAGGTTCATTTTTTCTCAAGTTCTATCAATTGAAACAGTTTTTAAAGAGCTCTGCAGAGCTGAAAAGTTGATCTTGTCCAGGCTCTGCAATCGGAGAATCACTCGCCGTGCTTCCCTCTCTCTTGGTCACGTTGTCTCTGCTGGCACTGTGCAAGCTGCACCAGCTGCACTTCACAACTTTTTTTCATGCAGGATGCCAAAAAAAGAAAAACTGCTGTTGCTGCTCTTGCCTTTCAGTCCACAGCATGGCTGGTTAAAAGCACCTGAGTAAATAAAGTCCATTGTGAGTCATGCTGACAGAACCATGGCCACTCGGTGCTGCCCCGGCTGCATGGTTGCTCGCGGCACCAGGATGGCCCCTGGCAGCATGGCCTGGCAGCCACACTGAGATGAGGTCCAGTAGCCCCCTCTGGGAAGGGGCCCTAACTCAGCCAGCTCCTCCACCCCTCTTTTGAGAGCAGGGAGCAAGAGATCTTCCTGCAGTTTTTCATTCTTAAGTATGCTGCAATAGCTTTCTTCTAACTGGCTTCTAATTCTCAGAGCTAGCCAGCGACTGGTTTTGCCAGGCACGGAGGAAGCTGCTAGCAGCTTCTCACAGAGAATCACTTCCATGGCTGAGTTTTTTCCTTTTCACCACAAATCAATTAATGCAAAATCAGCACAATTTTCTACTTAATTTATAGAGAACAGTATTTTTCTGGAGACCTTCACAACTCTTCTCATTTACATTGCAGGGACTGTAGAAGAGTATACAGAAGATTAGCAGTTGTACAATTCTGTACACTGAGAATGACTACAGGACAAGTCATTGAATTACGTCTGGGTTACTGATTGTCTGCCTATACTATGCAAACTCCTTCCCTCAAAGGCTTTTTCACTGCTCTCATTCTCTTCTACTTCTCTATGTTCTAAGTCTCCATCCACCATAAGGGGATCATAGTTTGCCTTGGGTTGGAAGAAACATTGAAGACTATCTCATTCCAACTCTCCTGCTCTGGGCAGGGATATCTTTCACTGCAGCACAGCAGGTTGCTCAGAGTTCCATATAATCTGGCCTGGAACACTTCCAGGGATGGGGCATCCACGACTTCCCAAGGCAACTTGTTCTAGTGCCTCACCTAATGCCGTAGGGCGTAAGGGGATGTAAAGGGTTTCTTCCTAACATCTAATCTAAAGATATTCTCTTTCAGTTAGAAGACATTCTCCTTTACCTCATTAATAGGTGCTCTGATAAAAAAGTCCTTTACCAGTCTTATCACTACCTTAAGGTACTGAAGGGAAGGCAGCAATTAGGTCATTCTGAAGCCTTCTTTCTTAAGGCTGAGCAATCCCAACTCTCAGCTTTTCATCATAGCATTTTTTCTTTTCTTCCTAGAAGCTCCACCCCTCTGACCATCTTGGTAGCCCTCCTTTGGACTTGCTCCAGCAGGTCCTTTCTGGCTTGGGGACCCCAGAAATGGATGCAGCACTCCAGATGGGATCTCACTAGAGCAAAGCAGAGGGGTAGAATCACTTACCTGCTGGCCACACTTGATTTGATGCAGCCAAAGACACATTTGGCTCTCTGGGTTGCAAGCACACATTCTTGGGCCCTGTCCAGCCTCTCATCCATCAACACCCCCTATTCTTTCTTGGCAGGGCTGCTCTCAATCTGTACATCCCCCAGCCTGACCCAGAGGCAGCATTTTACACTTGGTTTTTTTCAATATCAGGAGATTCCCATTCCCACTTCTTGAGTTTGTCCAGGTTCCCCAGGATGACATCCTGTTCTTCAGGTGTGTCAACCACACCACTCCTCTTGGTGTCATCTGCAAATTTGCTGAAGCTGCACTGGATCCCAGAGTCCATCGGGACTCTGAGCCAATGACTACTACCCTCTGGATGCATCCATCCAACCAATTTCTTATCCATTTAAGAGTCTCGTCCAATACATCTCCATCCATTCATACTCAATAGCTTAAATCCCTCTCTTCCCTCTCTCTAAGGAGAGAAAAAAAGTGAGAGCTGAGAAACCTGTTTGATGTATCAGTTTGCTGTAAACATTGAAATGTGTGCACGGGCCTTGCTATAAAAGGGGAGGGGCTAGGGGGAACAAGGGGGAATGCATTTTTCACAATGCTTTGACATTTCACTTTCAATTCTCATTCCATCCTTCTTGCTTGGTGCATTTCTACACAACAATACATAGGTTATGTGAGAGATCCTGCTTCACTGAGCATCTTCAGTAAACAGAAGATTTCAGGAGCCATCTGGCTATCCTGTGCTGCAGCTTGTGGGAATATGATGTCAAAAAGGGACTTTTCAGATGGATGATATACCAGCAGATTAACAATGTTATTTTGATGCAGTAATACCTTTAAGATTAAGATCTTGTATTCATTTCTCAATAGCAAAATACACAACACAAAAGAACTAAAAGCATCTAAATAGAAATCAAGGCTGTGTGCTTTAAATGGTGCAATTTTGAACAAGGAATTTGTTGTATTTAAAATATCATTCTAATCTACCCTTAGTGCATATTTGAATCACAAAACTGCTAGGTTCTAGTTAGGATCTAATGTGCAAGCTCTGGCACCTCTAGTCATGGGAAGTTAATATCTTGTTATCTGCTCTGAACATTTCCCTGTGAGAGGAATCCACCAAGGGTAAAAGGGAATGTAGGTCCATGTCTGGCCTGGCTGAATTCCATACCTTCTCTATTGACTTACATCACCAGCGATGGTCAGTACATTTTAATGTACTGCGGATGAAGTGGCTGAGCCAATGGATGCATTTAATTCTGCAACCTCTGCAACACCAAGGACTATCTCTGGTTGTAGGATAGGTCTTAACAGAGGACATGCAGTTTTGTTTTGAAATGCCATAATCCAATAGCTTCAGCACATAAATCAGAGTCCATAGGTGAGTAGAGCTAAACAGTACTTCAATCATATCAGGAAGTATCATTGCCACAGAGGCAATGAGGTTCCTCAGTGTATCCTAATACATCTCTTTTTCATTAATTTTCTTTCATTAGCCTCTTCTTCTCTACCCTCTCAATTCCCACACTATTTATGGCTAAAACTTCTCTTTTTGCCACAATAATTCTCCTTACCGTATAGGTTTGGCCTCTCAATGTCCATCTGCTTCTGAGCTTCCAAAAAGGCTTGGACGTCAAATCCTTTTGCTACAGAAACACCACTGAGGAACCGAGGAGGGATTTTTCTGTGAATATCAGGTTCTTCTGTACCAAACCCTAAATTAAGCAGAATCTCCACGGGATCCTTTTCCCAGAGCACCAACCATTCAGTAATGCTGTGGTGGAAACATCAAGATTATTTACATCACTGTCTTGGTACCACTTTTATCTTGTAGTAGCTATCATATGGTCTTGTTTTTGATAATTATCTTCTCTTATTTTCCCCTCTTGTGGGGAGTATTGCTGAAGTAGAAGTAGTCACTTTGCATTTTGGGTCATGTTGCTAAAATATTAATATATGTTCCTCTCCTCAGAATAATCTATATAGCTTAGGAAGTAGAACATTAATAAAAGGTGTAGTTTCACAGTTCTGCAGGCTTCCTTTGCTCTAGACACAACACAGACAAGGCATGCTGCAGCTGCCTTAAAGGTCTCACAGCCTATTATTACCTTCCAGAGGATCCAAAGTTCAGTGTAGCTTCAGGTAAGTTTTGATTTTTTACAAATTTGCTTGAGATCAGATAACTATTACTGAGAAGATTATTTTGATCTCATTCAAATAAACCAGTACATGACTTTTACAAATGAGGACCTTGACTGCTTATTTTAAATTGTACTCACATTTGTTGATCTCTTGACAGACTAATAATTTGTATTCCTCACTGGTAATATATAGATATAACTAACCTTTGGGGTGGACCAGAGAGCAGGAGCGTGTGGGAAAAGCTGAGATTCTTGCAGCTTGACATAACTGGACTTTCTGAAAACTCTAGCAGGAACCTGGTTGGTAAAAAAGCAACATGAAATGTATTTACTTACTTACTCCTCAGGGATGTCATTATTATTTTTTTCCTAGAGTAAACATTTGCATTTTGTCTTGGTTTATTATGATACATAATAGCAATGTTTTAGAAGAGGAGTTGATATGAGTGAGGCAATACATTTATTCTCAAGAACAGTATGTTACAGTAGGTGTGAGAATGTAGGTGTAAGGTACCAGTTAATTATAAAGGTGGCAGAGTGGCTCACTTTTGACAGATGGTGAATCTTTGGGGAACCTTTAGGGAGTATGGTTTCTCTAGCCACCTACTTCAAAAGATATAATTGCTCATTACAAAGTTTTGGAGACACTGGGCACAATGAGTTGCAGCAGCGGGAGTGGCAGCTGAGAATTATTCTATTCTTCACTTTATTGTGCCTGTATTTGCTAATCTGTAGAGAAATAACTGCTTTTCAGAGCCCTCACACTGTAAAAGGAATATCCCACACCATTTGTCAACAGGTTTTATCATGCCCAAAATTAACTTTACCTTATGCACACCTATCAAGGTCAGTAACAAATGTTTAGAGGGGAATGTATACCAAATGTATAGAGTGGAATCATTGCATTGATAATTTCTTTTTACCATTGCATGTTATCAATCAGCTCACATATTAAACAGGCCTAGAGGGATATGCAGATTTTTCAACTAAAACTGTTGATGTAAGTTTGAGAGAAGGAAACTGCAAAGAACTAAAAATAATTTATCTTTCTTACATTTTTTCCCTCAAAACAGAAATCTGTCAAACTAGAGAAAAGACTAAAAGATTGATCTAATGAAATAAGGAAAAATTTTAGTCTGAGTGACAAAGTTGCCAAACAATATCACTGTGGGAATCTCAAAGTGCAGTTTAGTCATAAAATAATACAATACATGTCAATAAGAAAGGGAAAATAAGTACCTTCACATTTCATGAATCAAAAGTAGGCATTATGAGTTGGGTTCCACCATGAGCTGCAGAACCATTGAAGATATATATACAGAGCAAATTTGATTAAAATAAAATTCAATCCCTGTTTTTTAATAAAAAAGCCATAATTGTTATATATTACTTTGTGTTCTCATTCCAACATATACAGGTATGATTTTTTGGTGCATAATAGTTTTTCAAGCATATTCAAAATTTAGTGAATATTTGTGAATATTGATTTCTCTAGGCTTAGCATCATACCCTAAATATGTTTGAGAGAAGTGACAGATGCTGAATACTTGCAAGAGTTTCTGGAGGAGGAAATATATGTCCAAAAACTTATGACACTGTTTAGTGGACTCCAAGTGTGCTATACCTGTGAGCTGTAAGTTATATATTTGATCGTTTCATAAGGATGAGATAGGAATAAATTAGATGAAAATACACAGTGCCTGTAGTTGTAACTTCCTCTTCTAACACTGAAATAACACATTTGTTGATCTTCTGAAAGCTAGGGTAACATTTGCCTGCAGATATATATGAGCAGCAGAAGATACCTGGATTCCATAAGATAAAATGCTAGGGGCTTTTTTATCTATAAAAACAAATAAAGAAAAACTTTTAAAGTTTTCTACTTAACAAAATTTTCTCAGTAAAGAATGAAAAAACATCCTTTCAGAGGATTATTCTTCTGCTCTTAAATTCTAACATGAGGTTTTTCTGGCCTATTCAGTAAAAGGATATCCATCCAAATTGAGAACAGAAATGTTGCTGACATCCTGCAATTTGTGTAGTAACATCAAACAGACTTTCTAGCAGCAAACTTTGAATTGAGCATATTTTGAACTAGAATCTACTGCTAGTTGTATACTATTTCCTACTCATGTGCCAACAGAAGTTGTAAATTCACTATAAAATCCTTGAAAATGTAAAAAATAAGATTAGAAAGTGAGAATTAATACAATTTTTCTCCTAGCAGCACATATGTACTCCTTTCTGTAAGAGAACATTATACCACAAACTGGTTGCTGATGTGACTTCCTCAATATCTCACATTGCCAGGACTCAGTGAACACAAATGCTGCAAAATAAAACCTAGGACGGTGAAACACTGGCTAGGGTGTTAAGTAAAGAACTTAATGATTATTTTAATGATGCTGTGTTTATAGGGGATATAGGTAGTAGCAGGTCACCAAAAAATCAAATGGGCAGAACATGATAGGTTATCACAAGTTGGGTAAGAGGCAGTAGCTGGTGTGACTGTACTCTAAAATCAGGCAAACACAGGTTGTGACATCTTAACTAGCTTTTGTTGTAGGCCAAAGTAAGTTGAATTGTCCTGTATTTCTGGAGGCAAGACCATGCCAATGTACTGCTACAGAGACTAAGCCATCCAATCTGTTAAGTAGTAATAAGCTGCTCAGAAGCCCATGTCCACCTCATGCCTTGGACAAAATTTACTTCTCTGGATAGTGCAACACAAGTCATTTCACTCATGGTTACTCTCCAGCTCTTCTTCTAATGAGAAGGCTCCCATGACAAGTTTCTCATTAGAGAGGTTGACATTTATAGTTTGTTTTCTACATATTCAAGACATCACAAAAATAGTAATGGGAAGGGCACAGTATTTATGTTTCCTGGTCTGTGTAAGTATTTTGTTCCCAACACTAAAAACACTGAATCTCATTACCATACTGCAAGATACTTTGGGGGAAATAATGCCCTTTAGAAATCTGTCAGAACACCTAGTGAACATAAACAAATAAAAAATGCTTTTAAAATCAACTGTGGCGTTAATTGGGACTCTTCACTGAACATCTAAGTATACCTTTTCTAACCAAGATGTGGCCTCATATACTTGGAAGATAGGACATTTTAGCCTTAGTAATATTTTACTAAAAAGAGACAAGATTAAATCACAAATTGTTTATCTGCATCTTCTTGTGAACTCAATGAACAGAAACTGTTGATATAGAAAGACTGATAATTAATATTTTGGACTTCCAAAATATTCTTCTGTGGATGTGAAGAGCCATGAGGCAACTTGGGCTTCTGGTTTCTTTCCTATTTAAAAAACTAAAATTCTCTGAATTCCCTGTGTTCAACAGATCAAGAAAGTAGGTAAGAACAAGTGAGAAGTTTTATATTTAGGTCAAGCAGTCACTTAATAATCTCATACCATAACTTCCAGAGTTCATTGGAAACCTGTCCTAGAAAGCTCTTCTCCTTCAGCAGAAGAAAATTAAATCATGCCAGTGAAAAAGGTGAGCCAGGGACTTTTCAGTTGAAGGCCTTATGAGGGAAAAAAAATATACACCTTATCCATGATATCACATTCTCCCAATAGCTCCTCCCAGCTGAGACTGAAATTTGGCGGCGCTTGAAATTTTATCGTTAAGTAGTCCATAATAGAAAAGATGAATAATGTTCTGATGTTTTGTCTTATCTTCCTGCTCTTGGCCTTGCAACTTATTTCCCCTTGTTGGTAGATGTGTTAGTTTGACATTAGTTAGTATTGAGGAGGAAGGGTTTATGGAAATAGTTTTCCTGAGAGAGGCTCTTGGGAGCTTCCTCTGTGTTCAGAAAGGACCAATAGCTTCCAGTTCTGAGAACTGACAGCTTTGTAAACCATTGAAAAGCTGGATCCACCTTCAGTTTAAGACCCGGGAAGCTCCAAAAGTTCCTTTTCAGCTTCCAGCTTCTGAAGGTATCAAAGCTACTGCCCTACTCGGCCTGCTCGGCCTGCTCACTCGGCCTCGCCCATGTGGCCTGGCAGGGCCGGGCCGGGCCTCAGTGGCTCCCGGGCTGGGGATGGGAGGCCAGGGGGCCCCTCCAGCTGGAGCAGGGTCCAGGCCGTGCCTCCGGCTACCCCCCCGCCACCAGCCATGCCAAGCCAGGATTTCCCCAGGCCAGGCCCTCTCCTCCTTGTCCTCCCCCCCTTTCCACCGTGGCCCCCTCAGCAGGTGCTGAGCAGGGAGAGAGAGAGAGAGCAAACCAGCTTGGCTGCAATCCAGTCTATCACTGTGACTGCTTCAGCCGCTGCCTACCACCTGCTGGCCTGGGTGAAATGTTAACCCTTTTAGTGCACAGATGAAACCCGCAGAGCACTATTCTTCCCTTGCGTGAGAGAAAACAGAGAGTGACAACATGGAAACACCAGGGTCAGTTAAGAAAGAGTTTAAGTACCAGAGTGAGGAGAAGGGGCATGAGGAGACATCCTAGTATTTGGACTGAAAGTTCTTTTGGTCACACCATGGAGATGGACTATAATAACTACAGCACTTCCTTTAATTCATGAGAGAAAATAAGTATGGGGGGATGATGGAGTGTTCAAATGTGGACTTGACCAGAGGCAGCAAATGTTGAAGAAGCAGTGACGTTCTGAAGAGTTTGAGCAGAGAAACAGAGATGAGAGTGAAGAAGACTCTTTATCTCAGGGAGCAAGGAAAAGACTTCTGTTCTTGGAGCTGAAGATGATTGCAGAAATCAATGAAGAGAGTCTTTCCTTTGAACGGCTCATCCTTAAAAATGACACCCCAGAAGTTGACAATGACCCATCGACTCAATTGTGAACATGGGAGGAATTTCACAACAGCAGAGTTTTTCTAAACTGGGCAGCTGCTGTTTTGTGAAGATGCAAAACCACGAGAAGACTGTTCTTGTGGACATATCTCCAGGGTGTTGAGAAAGAAACTCCTCACCCTATGAGAACTGAAGAAAGATTATTGTAGAAGCAATAACTGATTTAAAAATCCCAGGTTTTGTTTTATGTTGTCAGGTGGGAAAGAAAAGAAGTGGGCAGGGGATGGAAGTGTTCTGGTAGTTTTATTCTGATTTTTCTTTTTTTTCATTCTTTTAGTTTTGTTAATAAAACTTTCTTTATAGTCTTTAAGTTTAAGCCTGTTCTCTTTTCTCCTAAATTCATATCTCACAACAAAAAATGAATAAGTGCTCTGGTGAGTTTAGCTAGTTCTAAACCCACCACGTTATTTGGTGCATTGGCCAGGAAATTCAAATTGGCAAATCTAAACCACAACAGTAGACTGTAGGATAAATACCACTGAAGAAACAAAAGAAAAAGAAAAAAAAATTAAATCTTCCCAGAAGAACATCTGCTCTGTCCTAAGGAGACACAAGGTCAGGGAGGCAGTCCAATGGTCAGGCTCAACACAGGTCATACAGGACACAGATGGGGATGGCTTGTGGAAAAGCAGAGCCATAGGCTCATGTTTCCTGTATGTATCACCTACTTTCCTCTCAATATATATCAACTTCTGTTGAAATTCAAATCTTGAGTCAATGCTTAAGGCAAAGCTCATGAAATTTTAGCATTCTGCATAAGTCTGTCATTTCTGAACTTTAATGTTACCTAATTAAATCAGCTTATCTGGGCCAGGGGTGAGCAGAATGGAAGCAAAAACCTTTACAGTGTACGACCTAGGAGGAAAGTGTATGATAGCTCTCAAGTGTCCCATGTTTGAATAGTGACATGGCTATTAGTAGTGACACCTGCAATAATAGTGAGGTCTCCTTTCTATGAATATGCCTTAGTTTTACACTAATATTGAAAAATGTTGCTATGACTATAATATAAGGGTACTGCTATTTTTTTCCTCCTCATCTCACTTCCAAATATCCTTCCTATGTCTCCATATGTTCTTTTTTTTTTTACACTTTAAAAGCAGTTAATGCATGAAGTCATACTAAGAATTCATGGGAAATACCAGTCTTTCAGGCTTTGTTTTTATCCCTAAGTTGGACAGAATTTTAAAAAATCTTAATTTTGGTGATCAAAATACAATTAACTTTAAGCAAGTTTAATGTTAAACCACATTTTTCTATAGTGGTACTTTGTCTATGGGATTGTAGGTACAGTATGTGTAATCATACTTTGTGCTATAAATCATTCACGTACAGCATGCTACATCTACCCTGGGGCAAACAGCCTTGTGAAATTCCCATGACAAAGCAGATTATTTGATCAGAAAGAGATCGAGACACATGATGGGAAATTCTGTCTTCAAAGAATAGCCTGGAAATTCATGGAGCATTGAGACACATTTCTCATGAGGGACTGTGTCATAAGCAAGACAGGTCTTTTCAGAACAAATAGTTGTGAAAAAAGGATTTTGATGTAGTGCAACAAAATAAAAAGCTCAGTCTTTGGTTCAAATTAGCCAAAGTAGATTTTGTTCTGAATTTTTAGGGATCTCAATTTTCCTACCAGAATCTTCAGTGCTGAAGATACTATATTTCTTACTGGAGAAAAAAGATAATTATATAATGAAGTAACACAAACTTACAGAACACAAGAATGAAACCAGTGATGGATATTGTCTTCTACATAGTCCTCTAAAAAATCAAAATAGAGCTCTCTGGAAGACCATTGCCAAATCATCTTATAACAACCCCCCTATTGTATGACTTCATTTTTGGTGAATCCCGGAATGAACAGGAAATACTGAGAGAAATGTCTAGTAATATCCTTTAGTGGTCTAAGGGCTTTTTATAAATAAATTTGGAAAGGAAAATAAAATTGCAAACCATTCCTTTATTATATGCAGCCATAAATATTCTGGATGTATTTAGCAGTCCTAATAAAAATTGAAAACAATCTTTACTTATTCTGCATGAATGCATCCTAATACACAGTTCCTGCATAGCTTGAATTGTGGAGACTGCCCACTCTTGTGTAGAGGGAGAATTATTGCCTTTTCACGAAGCACAAAGGAAGCCTCCAGCAGAGCCAGAAATGGATCCCAGCTCTCCTACATTTCTGTTCAGCTTTTTAACCCAAACATAAACAAACATGGCTCATAGATAGTTAAGTCCTTGCTGAAAAATGTCAAAGGCAGGCTTCTTTCCCTACAGGTTCAAGCAAAGTCACTGAGACTATCAGTTTAAGAGCTACCTTGCTTTCTGTTACAGAGGAGGGAGGGAAGGGCTGATCTGCAACATAGCTGAGTTAGATGGAAGTTAAAGTAAGAGGTGGCTTCACTGCATTATTACCTCCTAGATTCAATGCTGCAACTCATTAGCACAATGAAAAGATATGGAAAGATGGCAACAATCACAAGTCTTTAGACACCAAATTTTGACATGTGGAATATTAATTTACAAAGTTACTTTTTTTTTTTTTGTTAAACTACAGAACAACAGAGTTGCTTTAAGACTGTCCGTGTCTGCCTAGCTGTAACTCTGAAAACTCATTACTGGTTCACTGAAGATTAGACTCTACCTGGTATGTTTTCCTTCAACTAAGCTTTTCAGTTCTCTTTATGGTCAGTAAAAATGTTCACCCACATTAGAAGGAAGACACAAAGAAATTTTTTTCTCTGTTGATGGAAGAAGCAGCCTGGCCTTGGACTAAACACAGAGCTCTGTGATTCTATTCCCTGACAAGTGACAAGTGGTGCATTCACCCAGACAGAAATTAAAACAGTAGAACACTGGCAAAAGTTTGGTGAAAGTAAGGTTAGATTTTGCAAATAGATAGTGATTGTCTCCCTATCCAACAAATTAAAAGGGGGCAAACCACAATCACTAATGTGATTGTGAGTATCAATATAAATATCTGATACTTAAAAACTCACCTGGGAAAGAAGAAAGTTGCACTTTTTTAACATTTCAATAGTGTAGTGGGTTGATTGCTGGCCAAATGCCTGTGCACCCACTAAAATTATTTACTCATTTTCTGCTGTGAGATAAGGATTTGGAGAAGAGTAAAAACAGG
Source organism: Anthoscopus minutus (assembly GCA_013399455.1). Taxonomy (NCBI): domain Eukaryota; kingdom Metazoa; phylum Chordata; class Aves; order Passeriformes; family Paridae; genus Anthoscopus; species Anthoscopus minutus. The sequence continues at coordinate 21,159 of VWYI01003977.1, forward strand.
CTCAAAATTTAAGGGGGTATAAAGAAAGCTTTAATAACAGAACCAAAAGAAGAACAATAAGAATCAGAATAAACCTTCAGAACACTTCTCCTTCCGTCACCTCCTCTTTTCTTTCCCAACACTAAGAGGACAAAACTGATAACGTAAAGAGACAAAACCTGGGGCTTTCAGTCAGTTTGCCACCTCTAAAATAGTCTTTCTTCGGTTCACTTAGGGAGAGGAGTCTGTCTTTCCATGCCATGGAAACTTCTTCACAAGAAACAGTTTTCTTATACCTTCAATGTCACAGCAAATCAGCCATCTGGGAGATGGAAATTGTTTCTCCCCTTGACTTACAGCCTTCCCCACAACTTTTTGTTTTTGAGGATTCAGTCTTTGATTAATGGGGTTACACTTTTAAAAATGAGCTGTTCAAAAGCAAAGGTTCTCTTCATCTATCTCTAAGGTCTTCCTCTTCTCTCCCTGGGGGCAAAGGTCTTCATCACTCTTATCTCTGTTCAAATTTCTCATTGGATCACAACTACTTCAACACCTGCTTGCTTCAGTACAGGTGCCTTTGCTCATGTCTACGGTTTGAATGCTCCCTCTGTGCTTTTCATGAATTACAGGTATATTCTAGTGTATCACAGTCCATCACCTATGGACCATAGACCATCACCATGGCCTTACAAAAGAATTTCAGCTCTTAAGTTTGAAGCATCTCCTCTTTCTCCTCCCGCTGGACTTAGGCTCTTCCTTCACCACTGAGTTTGGTGTCTCTATGTTGTTCTCTTCATGTGCCTTCACTTTTTTTCCTTTCCTCTGACTCAGGGGAGGATTGATGTCTGTAAGTTCTATCTGTGCACTGAAAGAGTTACTAACTCACCAGATGGCTATAGACGATCTCTGCTGGGCATGCACTGCTCTGGCTGCATGGCTGTTTCCCAGCCCCTGACACTTTCAGTTCCAGCTGTGGGGCTGCTATCTGCATGGAGCTGCAATGGCTGCCTCTGTTCTTAGCCACATGACCTCTCTGTGGTGCCAGAAGGATGCCTCAGCAGCTCACGGCTGGAGTGGGGCCTGGCTCGGCTCCCTCCAAATCTGAGCAGAGCTGGCCTGGCCTGCCGGCCATGGTTGGAACTCGGCGGTGGCAGAACCTCAGCTGAGCCGCGCTGCACTGTGGGTCGACCTGGCTGAGCCACGAGGCAGAGGCTGGGCCATGCAGGCTCCCAGCTACCTGTCCAAAAACCAGAAGCAAGAGAATTTTTCCCAAGGTTTGTTCGTTTTCAAATGTGACTGCTCAGAGGTGCGTTCAGCTTTTTTAAGTGGTTTAACATTGTGTCAATGTTCAAACCTAGCCAGCTGATTGGTTCTGTTACGCTGGGAGGAAGCTGTCAGCAGCTCCTCACACAGAATCACTTCCGTAGCTGATGATATCTCCTTAACCGAAAAGCAAGTTATGTTAAACCACAACAAACAGGAAATACAAACAGGTGCAAAGATTATACCAGACCCTTTGTAAGCAAGAAAGAAACAATGAGAATAAAACCAAAGATGGAATTAGTGACTAAGAGAAAAGCACAAATGCTTGTCACTAGTTCAATCCGTTGGCCTGGATCTGATTCCATCCCAAAAAGCATGCCTGGAAACAAAATTTCCTGCACTTATTTATTGTGAAACATCAGTGTTTTTGGAGCCTGTCAGTCAATAGAGAGCTCTATTACTGATGATACTGTGGGAAGATATTTTTTGAGGATGAATCTTTGGGCTGATACTCTGGCAACACAAGCTCGAAATAGACAAATCTCTTTCTGTTTCACATCAGTTTCCTGTGTGCAACACAAATATAATAATACTCTGTTGTGGGATATGGGGTTATAATTGTTAAAGTTGTAAAGGCTTTTGCTCACCGGAAGGCCCTGTGGGAAAGGCAGAGCTGCAGTCTGGACGATTGAAAGTTGGCTCTGGGTGAGAAGCAGTTATGAGGGGGAATGTGTGGACAGCATATGTATGGGAAGCTGACTGGGTGATAGGACATGTGGACAGCAGAACTGCAGCTGAGCTGCCAATGGGTGCCCTTCTTCTGTCCAGTGGAAATTAAAGGTACAAAACAGGGGTGATTTTTACATATACTATAATCAATGTAATTTGTTCTTTTTTTAAAATTATTATTATTATTTTTATTATCGCTGCAACAGAAATTTTGAAACCCTCTGAAACAGCAAGTGCTAGGACATCTTGTTTTTTGTCAGTTCTCATGTCTTTCAGAAATGAAACCTTTCCCAAATGTTCAGATGTCATTGCAACCAAATTTGAGTTTAATGTGATGGCACTGACATAGCTGTCCAGCTGCAAGCCCTCAGACCATGCAAAGTGCTCCACCAAACCACAAAAGCAATGTTCCTTCAATGCAATTTTTAATCACATCAAGATTCCTGGGATGGTGAGAGGAGTAGGGAGAAGAGATAGAAATCAGGCTATGTTAAAAACATTCAGAGAGAAAAATTGATTAAGCCCTGCAAAAGCTGCTTTTAAATGGCTTGGTATCAAGGGACATAGTGTTGAAAGGAAAGACTTATAAAATGCTGTATTATTCAGTGAATTTGGGAAGCTTCTTGTCTGACTGTGAGAGTGTTGGTTCAAGGCACAGTTCAGCTGCCACAAAAGAAATGTCTTCACTTTGCTGAGACACTTGATCTGCATCACCTGGGACAATGCCACCACCACCTGAGGAAATCCCATCCATAAGGAAAACTGCATCTAAGAGAGGTGAATTTATGACTTTACTGGCATGAACCACAAAAAAGCAGCGTCTGGGTCTGCCACAGTCATGCACAACAGCTCAGATGTAACACCAGAGGCAAAATATGTTGCAAAGGCACTACAACTGTTTGGGGTGGAAAAAAAAAAAGCTTTCTTGTTACAGAATAACAAAATACCAAGATTGGAAGAAACCTTCAACGCCGCCTAGGGCAACTATCTGTGTAGGACCACCATGATGACTCTGAAACAATACCACCAAGAACACTTCCAGAGATGATGACTATGTCACCTCCATGGACAGCTTATTTCAATGCCTAATCACTCTTTCAATGATTTTTTTTTCCTAATATCTAATAAAAACCTCCCCTAGTGCAACTTAAGGCCATTTCCTCTCATCCTTTCACTTGAGTCACGGCAGAGAAGACTGACTCTTACCTCACTACAACTTTCTTTCAGGTAATTGTAGGTAGAAATTAAGTCCCCCCTGAGCTTCCTCTTCTTCAGGATAAACAACCCAAGTTCCCTCAAACATTTCTTATTGGACATATTTTTTAAACCATTCACCAGCTTTGTTGCCTGTCTTGGAGCATTTTATGATGATAGTCTATTCCATGATTCTCTGCTTTATGCCCAAAAATGGTTGCTGTATCCTTAAGGCTCTGGATGTGTGCTGGACCAGGGAAGGAGGGGGCTTTGGGCTCTTTGGTGGGCATTTTTCAAGGCTCCTTGCCCAGGCGTTCTGTGGTGCTGTGTGGTTAGTTTTTGCTTGGCTAGCTTGGATTTCTTGCCCAAGGCAAAAAGATTTTCCCTTCCATGTCTTGGAGGGGCTGCAGTAGAAATCTTTCAGTTGCTTTGAGGTCAACTCAACAGCAGCTAGTCCAAGAATGGAGAAGCAGAACTGGCTGGAGTGGGCCACCCTGTTCCAACCCCAAGCCTCAAGGAGACAAGCCACGGAGACAAAGCACACCAAGAGGGTCCAGCCCAGCTGCTTCACCCACTAAGACTGCTGTGGAGAGGAGGTTGATGCCAAGTTTTTGCCTACTTCTGGAACTCCCCCATGGAAGCTCCACTTTCCTCAGAGTGAAAGCTGGCACCATCTTATACCACATGTCAGGAAGGGGTATTTCTTCTAGATTTGCCCCATTTTCCAGGCATTTTTGGGTCTTTGTTCTTTTGTGTGGGGGGATGGGGTGTGAGTTCTGATAATTCAGTGTTTACTAGTTATTTACTTTTCTTCTTTGCCTTGTGGGCATTCTGTTGTTAATAAACTCTTGGTCTGAGGTTTTGTTTTTCTCACTTTCTGTTTTTAGTATTCATTTTCTTTTGGTGGAGGGGGATTGTTAAAATTATGTAGAGGAAACTACTCATTACAGAGTGTCCGCTCTTAAATATGTCTCAAAACTGAGACATTGCCCTTCTTTGAACATGCTCCAGTACCTCCATATTGTCTGTATTTGAGTATATTTTTGGTAACTGGGCTGTTTTGGCATGACAACAGATTACTAAGTATGCTTTTGCAACATATAATGAATAGAGGAAAAATATGCTTTTTTCAGATCCCATAGCTATGGGATGAAAATTTTTCTATTATCAACACAGTGAACTATAGAGTTCATACTCTGTATCATTTATGAATTAATTGTTGCTCTTAGATAACACTTAAAAAAGAAAATGAGAAGAAAACAGCAGATCTCCATATTACTACTGTGGAGTCACTTATGTGACTCAGTTGTGTTCTGCATTCTGATTTAGCTACACTTATTATGGCAGTTCCATCCAGGAAAAAGAGCACAGTGTCTGTCTACCAATGGCTTCTCCAGTAAACAAGAAGAAATATGCATCTAGCCAGGTGCCCTGAGGCACAAAATAGTCATATTTTGTGGTCTGTATTTTTCTTTCTTTTCAGTTGTCATGTATTAGGATAAATCACTGCTTGAAAACATACTGTTTTCTCTCTGTCTTAATCAGAAGCAAAAAGAGATGACAAAAACCTTTTCAGTCTTTAGCTTTAGGATCTGAATTTGGGCAGCTAAATGAAGATGAGGTCCCCTTCCCCTACCCATCAACATCCAAATTGTTAAGCACACTGAACTCATAGCTGCTGTAAGATGATTTAATTTATTTTGTCTCTCCAGCATGGCTGCCATTTGCTTTGATAGAAACAAAGGACACTCAATTTGATATTCAAAGCACTGCTGGAACATCCATGTGAAAACTCACAGGGATGAGTGACTCCAGGAGATGAAGCTTTTCTGAAAGCATAACATGTAGTGAATCCTGTAATAATACTTCAAGCTTTCTCATATGCTGGTAAATATAAATTTTGAGAGGGTTCTACCCATGTGAAACCTTTGGTAATATTTCTGTCCAGAGGCCATAATAACAACTTGTTCTGCTCTTTTTAAAGTAGAGGTTATAAAGCTGGTTGAGACGAGCAGTTTTGTTCACTCTATATAACAAGATTGGAAGCTGATGGTATCTTCATGCTGCATTTTAATTATGTAGGTTCACTCTAAGTGGGAACACTACAGATTAAGGTAAATAACAATAGCTAAAATGTTTCACAGAATCACAGAATCGCAGAATGGGTGAGGCTGGAATGTACCACAGTGGATCATCTGGTCCAAGCTCCCTGCCCAGGCAGACTCTTTCTAGAATACCTGGCACAGGTTGGCACTGAGATGGTTCTTGAGTATCTCCAGTGAGGGAAGGTCCATACCCTCTCTGGACAATCTGTTGCAGTGCTTGATCACCTACACAGTAAAGAAGTTCTTCTTTGTATTCAAACAGCATGAGATTGTGTTGAAGAGGGAAAGGGTTGAGTTTTAAGCCTTCCAGATACGTAAGGGAAAGTGCATAAATTCGGTGCAAAGGTTGTCAAAAGGAGAAAACCACAACATTGGAAACAGCATCAACAGCAATAATTTTGCAGTGCATTCAGTTTGAGTCTGTTTCCTTTGCTCAAAAATCTGTATGTCTAGTCCAAAGAGAGTCTATGAAGCTATGAAAAAAAAAAAAAGCTCTTTTTTGGAATTAAAACCAGAAATGAAGAGAAAAACAATTCTTTTTTACATCATATCTTACAGATCAGGAAAAAAAAATCTTTCTAAAATATTTTGCCATGACAAAGAAAATTATAACTCTAACCTGTATGGCTTAATTCAGTTGTTAATAGAGTGAAATAATAGGAGGCCAGTGCGCCCCTGCCTCTGCTCTACCAGAGACCCACGGTCTGAAAAACTGGAATACAAGCACTGGAATTCTTTGCTTGGCTTTCTACCCCTATTGTTCATGGTTTTTTGAAGATACCAAGAAGGTCAAATAAGGCTTTTGCCAAGAAGTGGTGTTTAAGTTGGCAGTTTGACTTGATAATTGTTTGCTTAGCCTTTAGGCAAAGAGAAAGCAGAAATCAGAACTAGTCTAGCTTTTAACAAAAGGAATTATAGAAAAAGACAAGATAAGAAAGAGAGGGTGGAGGACTGTGTGAAGTGATAACTGACACAGGAAAAAGAATTGGGGGGAAAAAAGCAGAAGATTCTTTGGTTATTTCCTTTTCCAATAAATATATTACTATTCCTTTCCATTTGTATGCCTTCTTGGCACATATACCAGGGGAAGGATTACACTTTACTAAGGAAGTAATGCAAACTTACCTTCATTTGGTTACCATGGATATGGCACTACAGGACACAAAGCCTTCCATTTGCATTGTAAACAATCAGGAGGAGTGAAGGACACACAGTATGATATTCTGGCCAAAGACTGTCCCAGAATCTTCCTTGTGATTGATCACAAGTAAAACAATCACCAGCTTTGGGTCTGCCTTTGCTATAAAGAGGAAAAAGGTAAGGGTAAGGAAAAAAGGGATTTTGCATTTCAGATGAAGAAGGAAGAGACACAATAACTCACATCTGCAGAACAATTGGTATTCCTTGTACTACCTAGTGTGAAATACCTAACAGATACCATACCTAATTGTTGTATGACAACAATTCAGCTTTCTCCTTTTCCCTATGGGACACGAAAGCTTAATGAATATGCTGGTAACCTAGACTAATTTCCATAAGCACTGGCATGGCTCAAGAAGCAACCAGATTTTAGGATTGTTGGGCTTTTTGGCAACAGTTTTTATCTAGCTGAGAGCCCTCTTCATTCTGCAGAAGTAGTGTATAATACTTTAACTTTGTTACCAAAAGTCCAGTTAAATGAGCAGTTCTCTAAGGAAACTTGGTTGGAACCAGCACAGTACAGTTAATAGGGAGAAAGGAAATTGTCTTGTTTCCTAAAAAGAAATAATGGATGATTGTTTGGCCGTTAGATCGCTATATTGTTAGTGTTTTTTATTATTACTGATTTAAGCTCTGCCAGATGTATATATAGATGTATATCATTTTTATTTCAGCTGACATGGAATACAAATGATGTGGCCCTGCTTCTATGGAAAGACTTGGCCAAAGTGCCATTGGTTTGGCAAAAAGAGAACTGGATACCAAATGGTTCGTCCACATATATGAATCAAGGGTTTTCTTTCCAAAGGATTTTAGGCAGAATAGTAGGTCAGATGTTGAGAAATAATATTTTCCTTCCTTAGCACTGGACTAGGCACTTCTCTTATGGGGCTAAGGCAGCTATATCATTCCAAGATACTCTTCTTGTCTCCCCACTTCAGGACAGTGGCCCACAATTGGTTGACAGGGCACCAGCACCAACTAAGTAGGTTTTCTTTGACAAGAAGAATGTAATCAGTCCTCTCTGTTCTCACACTAGCATTCTCTGTAGGTACAGGGGACTAATTAGTACCATCAACCCTTCTGTTGATCTTATAAGGGTCCAGGAAATAATAGATTTACACCAATATAATCCCCCTTACATCAGTGAATTTATTTCCTGTTGCTGTCTGCAAGTGAGAGAAATATCATCCCCAAATGTCTTTGCCTTTTTCCTTTCTTCCAAACCAAGCAGCTAGCACCATCCCTATCCATGAATGCATTTTCTATCACTGTTTTCATGAGGAGATCAAACACTGCTGCTGTGTCCCTGAGCAAATACTGGAAACTAAGAAGAGGGAGCTTGACAAATGGATTAAGCTACCTCTTTGCTCCTCTGTCCTACCTCACATGCTCCTTCAACTCAGACCCCTTAGCAGTCACATATACCCTTGAGGCCAGTTTTAGAAGTGGGCATCACCAGACCAAGATCTTCAGACACTCTGAGGATTATTCCAGGCATTTCCAGTAGCCCCAATACTAGCTACTGATGGGACAGATTCTGTCAGGCCTTTCAGCTGTTGTGCTGGTGATGCAAGAGAAGGGAGCATGTATGAAACATAGAAATACTGCCCTAGCCTCATGTTGCCTATGTTAGCACAACTGGACACGTGTACCCATCTTTCTCTATTCTTTCAGAGCACCTGCCAATTAAATAAAGCCCTGGGTCTACTGTTTCCTCTTCTTTTTCTGCACTAGCCCATGAAGCAAGTCAAGAAGGAGGAGGGAGGAAGGTGGGACTTGAAATGGGAGCAAACAGATGAACCAGCAGCAATCCCTGCATGCCTACAACAGATCTCCAGGGCTTCAAGTTCTCAGCCTACCCTTGCAGTAGTGCAGAGTGCAGTTGTGTTGCCCATGGGCCATTCATAATGCTCTTCCATATGTACTCCACTGCAGCAACAGGAAAGCATAGAAAATTCCAGCACCAACCTGTCCTGTTAAGCCAAAGCAATTACAAATCCTTACTATGTGTAAGTCTCCTTGAAAACTGAACTTAGCATTTTGTTTGCTGTTAGTCTCCTCCTCCTGCCCTGTGGGATCTTTTCCTTCCTCTGCTAAAAATTTGTTTGGAAGCAGTTTTCTTGGCATTTCTTTAAACAATAGTGCAGTGGCCAGTAGAAATGAGTGAGGTAGTCAGGATAGTAAGTCTCTTGAATGACAAAATGACTTACAGGGAATAACCTATGAAAAGTACTGTCTTCTTTAATGTTTGAAAACATGTTTGAGCTCTGCCCTCTAATCAATAGGTTTATTCTTTCTATGTGTTCAGTCTTCTGTTTCATAAAAACCATATTGTTACATTAATTTTAATAATCCTAGGCAATGGGAATGGCAAAATCAACATTCCATTTCGTCATATCAGCATGGCAGTGAAATCTATATAGGAATGCTGAATCTATAAAAGGCAGATATCCTGCTATTTCCATGTCCACTGGTTTCGAGGGAGTTACGTACAGGTATTCCAGAAGAGGCAAATGGCCTGGTTGTTTTTATTTTTAGCATTGGCAGAGCCAGGAATAACTGCCCTCATTCTTGCGGACAAAACTAAATTTCCAGAACTGAAATTTAGAACCTTTTCTTTTCTTCTTGATAAAATTAGTCTCTGTAAGTCATAAAGGTTACAGCAATAGTTAAGTGTACCAGCCTTTGCAGTGTAAAATAAGTCCTTATAAGGACTCATTTCAAGGTATAGCATCAGTGCAAAATATTTTTACATGTTGCTATTTGTAGGAATACAGTTCAGGTAGAATCTGGTTCTCATCAAACTTTCTATCCCTACCTCATCCTTACAGATGAGTTCAAACTTCTTATTAGAAGACAATGATTCAAAAAGCCATTATAGGATGAGTAAGCATTTCACTAATATCTCAATAATGGTTTAACACAGAGAAGTAAACACTGATTCAGCTTGCTTGCAGCTAGTGCTACACAATTTTGTCATGTATTTGGAGCAGATTCAGATAACTTTTTGTTGGTTCACAGGCAGCCTGGGTGACTTCAGTTAGAAGTCAGCATGCTTGGTGTGTGCTAGTTTATATGGAAAGAAATCAGATGAGGTTGATCTTGTATCTCATATTAGAAATACTACAGTGTCATGGGTTACAGTACAAAATGTAATCAAAAGTGTGTTATTCTATCACCATCTGTTGGAACTGGAATGAGGGGAAGTGATGCAATCTTGTGTTGATAAGCCAGCTGATAAGAAATCAGCAGGACAATTTCCTTATCTCTCCCATGACCCATCCTCCCTCTAGGGAGGGGTTTTCTGCTGATGGGCCATTGAGTCCACTGATAAGCCTATCATCCCATTGGAAAATGCTCCATCCAGGGGGGAGGAACCAAGCCCCTCTACCTGGATAAAAACCAGAGAATTGGGGCACCAAGGTGCCTTTCTTCACCGGACTCTCAGAGGAAGACCAGGCTCATCTAGTACCACTGGACTGCTGCCAACACCCTGACCAACAGGCTATCAGGTTGTATTCTGACTTTGTGAGCGGCTTTCTTTCTTTTCTTCCCATTTCCTAATAAATTGTATTTCTGACTTGGAGTCTCTCACTGGTTTTGCTCTCAAACCAGTACATACAGGTTCACCAGAATTTGCCTGACAAGTGTTAAATGGTAATTACTCTTTTTTTTTCTCTGCAGTACAAAGTTTCAAGTGATTTTTCTTTTCAGTAGATAGGTTTTGTCCAGAATTACTCCTAATTTAACTGACAGACACTTCAGGTCTAATTCTGAGGCTACAAAAGTAAACTGAAAGTTACCCACAGAAAATTTGGTTAAGGCTTCATTCACATCAGACTCTGCTAGCCTTCATAAGCATTAACTTTGCCCACCTGTGAACTGGCACAGGAAACCCCGAGGGCAAACATTTTACTTTTCTGTGTTGGCAAGAGCATATTTGGCATACTGGAGTGAGCAGGACAGTCACTGTAAGCACATGTAATCTTTCGTGTTGTAGGCCAGATTTTTTGTCCCTTAGTCAACAGATACTTAATTTAAGCAATTACTAATCCTATCTCTATGCCTGAGAAAACAAGGAGTATAGTTAATACATAAGTAACTTAATCTGACTTTATATAAACCAATAAAACTATGCACCTTACTATCTTGGATAGTGTATATTTAATTACTCAGTGACAGAATGAGCCACTGGTAATGACATTGTCCCATGCACATAGAATACGGTATGAGAGACAATCCTGACATGTAAGATACAGCTTCTGTCTCTATTAAATCTGTTTGAACACAGTGGGACAGCAGAAAATGAGTTTTCTCCTCCAACTTCCCTTGGCATCACCCTTCATCCAGCAGTGCTTCTGTGGAGTAGGTATACTAAAAACATGCAGCTTCACTAAAGAATAAGGGAAAGTAAACAAGTCTTACCGGTGTCAGCACAGGTACTGTAGAACATGCCCTAATGCTTGTTCAGAAGCCAGTGGAGGGACAAGTGAGAGTCTGCTGTAAAGCAGGTCTCCTGTCTCAGCTTTACAGCTCTGAAAGCTCTCACAGCTTTCCTGTTTCTAAAAGAGAGAGGACTGACATTTGCCTAACATGGGCTGATATTTTCATAATCCCCACCCATTGATGCCCAACTTCCCCATTTTTCAAATGCACTTTGTCAATTCCAGGTCATGTAAGAGTTTTTAAGAACAGACATGTTCAGAAAGTTTTGTATTGCTGAGTTCTTTCTTAAAGTGATGTGAAAAGTTGGTGTGGCACAGATTTTAGGGCCTTTGACAGCTATTTTGAGTGCTGCCATGCTGCTGATGGCAGCCATCCTCACTGTATGCAGACCTACATGAATGCAAAACAATCTAGGCAATCCTGCAGGGCAAGGCAGAGACAGACTGGGAAGAGGTCCTAATGACATCCAAAACTGGATTGACTATGTCAGTTTATGCCATCTTCTACAGGTATGAAGGACCAGAGGTCTGTGAGAAGCCAGCCTATCCAATTGTCAGTCAGGTGCGCAGGGATGGCGGTGATCACAGAGTTTATCAGAACAGAAAAAATTCCTGATGCCTTCATGACTCATGGAAACAGCAGAGTTCTCTCAAACATCAATCCAAATTATAAACAAGACTTTAAAAAAATTAGGTGAGCTAACAAAAAACAAACTCAGCACTGGAAAACTAATGAAAATTACACAGCCAAAGTCTACAAAACTGCTCTGGTATTGAAAAAACCTAACAGCCTGGCAACCAAATAATCTAAGCTTATAAAGCTGCTCTCAGCAAGTTGGACTCAGCCCTTCAGCAATAGACTTTTTATCAACTTTTTTGATAATATTTTAAATTTTCTTTCCTAATCTCCTGTTAAAAAGCCATAAAACAACAACACAACAGCAACAACACAGCTTCTTCCTCAGAGATTTAAAGCCACAAATGTCTTCTGTACAAATAAAAAGTTTGGTTGATGACCTGTGACACCGAAGGAAAAAGATTCCTCTCAGAGCTACTTCTAAAATACTAGGCAAAAAAAAAGAGAACATTTTTCAACAGAACAGCCATTAATAAGGAGCTATTTTCATGTGTGCATGTGTCTGTTCTATGGGTGCATATGGGGAGTGTACTAAATTAGAAGAAAGTGCTGAAAGTATATTTTTCCAGCATTCTCTGTGAACTTAGCCAGAAACATGATAAAGAACAAATCTGGAAAAAACTAATACAACGTCTCTTGCAACCCAGGGCACAAATACATCAATCTGCTCTTGCCATGCCTTTTCTGCTACCTTTTTTGTCACACAGGACACTCCAAGTTGGAGTGCTAAAAGCAATTAGTGAAAACAGCATATAAATGCCAGGAATTTCCCTTTCCTGTGATAGAATTCTTCCTAGAGATATCTGGCTGGTTGGAAAGTTTCTGAAGAACTTTCTTTCCCCAGCAAAAAACAGGGTTGTGTTGAAACTGAGAATCTCCTTAGACTGAAGCTTTCAGAAACTGGGATTTTTAAAATGTGCTTCTTCTTTTTAAAACTGTCCTTAAACAAGCACATTTATAAATACTTTAACATTTTCATATTGCATTTTACTATTCTGCTACTATGTTACAACTGGCAAACATTGCTCAGCAACTACAGGAAATGTGTAAACCCCTTCTCATTTTCTTTATTACATTCTGATCTTTATCAATAACAAAAGTATGCACATACATTCATAGAAAATAGTGAGCTGGAAAATGGTACTGTAACTTTAGAAATGTAGGTGATTCCAGAATTTAGATAATGTTTTCAAAACAGACATAATCTAGGAAATATACAAGGACATAATTTTCTATTTCTCCATGACTGCCTAATGATTAATACCATGGTCATTGCAAAGTTTGTTGGCTGTTATCCCTCCCTAAGTACCATTCATAGGAGGAGATAGAAAATTACAAATTTCATAAACACAATTCAGGTCATAAATCTTTTGGATCCTATAGAAAGATTAGAAATAATCAATTAGTAAGCACAGAATGACCATTGTCTTCCAAATCAAATCTATCTTCTGTGCAGATGATTCTAGTATCACTTACATAATTTAATTTTATCCTTACAGGAATCTGCTCATTATAAGGAGAAGATGAAGCCAGAATGGATGCCACAGGCAAAATGCTTTATATAAGAACAAGTATTTTGGGGTTACTCTGTCTTTCCTTTAATTTTTCAGCATTTGTGACATCCTCAGTAATATTTCTTGGACATATATATTTCTGGTAGTGAAGATAGGTGATAATCTTCTAACATACAGTAACTCTGAGATATTTCAGTTCCTCTGAGAAGGTTACTGTAAAAAATACAGTATTTCTTGGACATATATATTTCTGGTAGTGAAGATAGGTGATAATCTTCTAACATACAGGAACTCTGAAATATTCCAGTTTGTCTTAGAAGGTTACTGTAAAAGAAATACTGAAGAAGTAGTGCAGCAGCATTTGGACACAAACGCTTATGAAAAGACCTGAATAATGATTATTTGAATAGATGTGCAAATTTCCACCAGCAGAGGTCATTTTCACTCTAGAATGAGTTAAGGAGTTCATAAAAGGCTCTTTTTATCTAAAGGATTATCTTAAAAACAGTCCCAGTCTCTGCGGTATTCATCATCAAAGTAATTTTGGGTGGGATATCAAGAAAACCTGTTTTCACATTTCTTTTATACATGGCATTGGTAAATTTAAGTGACCCTGTCGGCTTAAATATTTTTTCCTGAACATTTATATATGTTGGGAAAAAGCTTACCTATGCAACACTAGAAGTTCCTCTAAGTCTCAGTAAAAATACAGTGGGCAAGAGGCAGCCACCTGTTTTCTGCTTTTTTCTTATGTCTACCAGCATCAGCTGTGACTCCCTTCCCAGAGAGACAAATCCCACCCTCATATAACTTCCCTGGTGGCATGGCTGTCATTGAGGGGCATCTCTGACAAAGACTGTGATTGTGAGGATATACATGCATATAGTTTGTCTGAAGATCAAATTATGAACTAATACATACCGACATTTGAATTTGAGGAGGGTAGCTCCTTTTAGAATTTTAGCTTTAACAATAGTAAGAGTTATTAAGAAAAAATCTGGAATTAAAAAAAGAAAAAACTTAACATTTGAGAAATATCTCTTAGGCACAACTATGGCATGAAAGTGACAAAACACTGAACTGTTGTACAGTAAAAAATTTAAAATTAAAATTAAGGGAAATGGGTAACTAGTTCAGGTAAGGATATGTGTGGGAGGAGGGTCATTAGTAGCTATTCCTCATATAATCATGGAATCATACTCCTCATATAATCACTCACTCATATAAACTCATATAAACACTTGTATGCTGGGTATCGGGGAGCTCTGATTTTTAGGTTGTCTTGTTAACTTATGGGTGAAAAGATGCTTAGAGAAACATTTCCCCCTACATTATCAAACCACCATTAAAATACAACCATTCATTGGCCAAGCTCTACTATTTAGTTTTTCACTTTACTGAAAGCACAGTTTTCTAATATGGATAAATTGTGCTGCTGATGAAACCAGTACTGTTTACCTTTATTACTGTGCTTATCATTTGTAACATCACATGATTTTTTTTCCCCACACCCCAGAAGAGGTGACTGCACAAAATACTATGTCTATAAGCATGTCTATAAGTCTTCTGAGTATTGTAGAAATAATTTCTATATAGATTTAAATAATTCCTAGCAATGCAAGAAGCATCATTTTATATGTAGTTCTAGCACATTTTTCTAGCAAGATACATCCCAAACAAAAAGATCAAATGTCCCTGTCTTTCACACTTAGCATTTTTGTGGACTTCCTACCTCAAAACCTACCATGAGACTAGATCATGCATATGAAACCACAGATACAGAATCATAGATAATTTAGTTTGGAAAACACCTTTGAGATCATCAAGTCTAAATGCATTTATGTATCTGTGTAACATTTGACTTCATAGTGGTATAATGCAGTTAAAGACAACTTAAATGAGAAACACCATGATATTCTTATTGTAGATCCAGTGTACATGTGGCTCTCCTACACTTGAAAGAGACCAGCTGGATATGCTACCTTGTCTGTCTAGTGTTATGAGAAGGCCAATATATGTTGGGCAGGAAAGAAATTCTGTTGCAGTCTGGACTGTAGACAGGTAGTCTCCTGTACAATAACACACTCAGCAAAGATAGGCTTGAGTCTGATATAAAGCACCTAAAAGACAATGATAAAACTTTGATTGGACCCAGCAACAAGGATATCATGGGACAGTTTTTGTTTATAAGTGCCATAAAGACAGTTACTGGGGACAACACAAAAGAGGGAGGAAGGGTGTGAAATACCCCTTCTAAGTCTGAAAACAATATCCTTGTTTCCCCTTGGCTTAGATCAAGGACTGAAAGGGGAGTTGAAGGAAATGGATAACTTTGCCTGCTAATCAATGTAAAGATATATTTTTCTGTTCCTCCATTTCATAATTTTTATTTAATATAGTTGGGGATTTTTAAGATTGCCAGATATCCCAGTTTCACTGGGACAATCCTCATTTTGAAGGTACATCCTGTCTGCTCTTGAAAATACTTCTGTTCATTGTTATCTTGTTGATTGTATACTTTTAGAGCAGCCAGCCAATATAGAACTGCAGGAGAAAGCTGATAAACTATTATAAAGCTATAAAAAACTGTACATGAGCTCTGGATCTATTATGCACTAATAATAATTATAATAATTATAATAATAATAATAATAATAGTAATAGTAATAATAGTAATATTATTATTATTAATGAATTACATTATAAAGAATATATCACAATAGCTCCAGCTACTGAAGTCAGGGGAATCTTTAAGAATCAAAGCTGTTCATTTAATGAGTTTGCAAAAGACTTCACAACATCTACACTGATTGTGCTGAAACTAAATGCATTGAAGTTCTTTAAGTTAAGCAGCATCTTTGTTTGATTTTTCTTCTCCAGTGTGTGGGGAGTTAGAAGGAGAAAAAAAATCTAGTTTTCACTCATCCATCAATACAAACAAATATTTTAACACTGCCAGAATTAGAAGTATGATAAATATATTTTAGCTAGTACATTTAAAGTACTGTCTGTACATTTATAAAAAAAATTCAAACCTTTTCAAATAACAGCATAGAGGAGTACAACATTTCTCATAGGAGAGAGGATTTGCCTAGTGATAAGAGTTCAAAACAAGAAAGAATAGAATACTAAAAAAAGTAAAATTTGCTTACATAAAATCTAAATGGAAGATTATGTCCAAGAAACTCAGATGCCTAGAATAGGACTTATTTGTCCAAATGACTGATATAAAAGGGAGCCCAGTTCACCAAACTCACCAGACAGCAAGAGTGAGATGGGATGCATTCCACTCTTTTTTTTTTGGTTTAGAAGGGCACTATATCTGCCCAATATTTACTGAATGTAAAAAACCCAGAATATTAAGTATTAATGACATATTTACCTTAAAGCACAGCAGAATCATAAGGGACTAATACTGCCTGGAAACAGTAATTTACTTAAAATAGTCATAGTAAGAGTGTTATTGGCTTAAAATACTTTTTTGGTATAGAAACCGTCTTGAAGGGCTGGAGTACAGAGATGAGAGCATGATTCCTTGGCTTTCTTCTGGGGTAAAAAAAATCCAGCACAAGAACAATATTATTTTTTCCCTCTGCATTTCTAACCTATCTAATGTTCACCTTGACTTTCCAGCTCTGTCTAAAACAGTCAGTTCTCTCACTAGTCAATGCTTCTGCTTCCTTTTCCTCATGATAAATGTCTTGCCTCCAAACACAAGCTCACTGGAGCAGAAAAAATTGGTTTTTTCTTCCACAGCAAGGTCCAAGTCACATGCAGGTACTTTGACATCTGTCCCCCATTCTGCTGCAAGGCTCCTCTAAGCATAGCCCATGACACCTCCACATCTCTTCCAACACTCTAGTAGCCTTGCACAGCCTCATCTGAGATTGTTCACAGTTGGAGCAAGTATCTCAGTAAGTCATATAGTAATTCCAGAAGTAGCATAGTTGTACCTAAAAGCAGGATTCATCACCCAGTGTGCTGTAAGTCAATCTCATACACAGAGCTGAAGTATTTATTTGTTATTTGTTCAATGATTTATTCTAGGTGGTAAATCCACAAAGATAGCACATTGATTCTCAAAACTTTATGTATGAAGTTTAGCAAATAAAGGAATTATGGTATACCGGCTGCAAGTCATCTAATTTCCTTGTTAATTAGTATTCTTCCTTCTTTTGGTAAAATTATTCTCTTGGTTCTCATTCTTATTATCCTGCTTGATCAGTCATTCTCTTGAGTCCATAGTTTTCTCGAGTCGGTGGTCACAATTTCACCCTGATGGAATTACCTTTTACCTAGCTGGGACTGATTCCAGTAGTTATTGATTTGGCTTTGTTACTTTTTCCTTATCTCTGCCAAATGTCTTTGAGGTCTGTCCACTATCAGTAGCATATTTTTTTTCAAAATTCTATTGTAAAGCCCTAGACCTAAACAAACTAAGCAATACCCCCCACTTTGAGGCGATGAGGCCAAGTTTTTGATTCACTGATAGGTCAAGGCCCTGTTTCACAACCCCGTTTACTTTGTTTATAACTGTCTGGGTATGTTGCTAACCATCTCTGATTCTTAAGATATCAGCAGTGCCACTATTTACACAAAAGATTTACAGAAACTCTCTGTCTTTTGCATCCTATGTTTTCACTAAGGATACCAGCAGTTTTTCACTTGGCATTTGTTCTAGCCGTGTTTAAAAGACTCTAAAGTTACAAAGGTGCAGATAGAATTCTAGGTACATGGAGTGGAACAGCACAAAGTTTCTTTTAACTATTCACATCTCCACATGGTTATTTTGTTGCTTTCATCAAAGATATGAAGGGCACTTTCACTCACTAAATAATCTTAAGTGCCACTCATAAGTGGTTAAATTCTGCAAATAAAAAACCTACACCTGGTGTTTATATAAAGCTATTCAAGTTTTGGCATCCCTCAGACCAGTCTTTTCTTACTGCATGAAATTCACATTTTTGTCCTAATATGTGCCTGCTGAAGAGTAGTAGATAAGTATGGATAAATCTTACAGTCCAAGTATACTGGATCTGCTGCTTCCAGGATGTGTACCACAGACACTTGTGATTTTTACCACAAAGGCTGTCTGCATACATGCAATACTCCCAATACTGTCCACTCACTTCACAGAACATGTGCAAGTATTTCTATCAAGAAAACATGCTAGACTCACCCTTCTTAGAAAATGAAGTTCCCAGTTTGATGCCTGTGAACTATGCCTAATACCAGTTCAGCACTTCGCTGCATGGTTAGACATGTATTTTAAATACCAAAGGAAACGCATTTTTTATATCAGAATTTGTGTCATTGCTTTGTCCAATCTGTATAGAGATCAAACAAAGTGTAAACATTCGTTAATTCCAGAGACCAAAGAGCATAAACTCTGTAGATCTCTAAAATATAGACAACTGTTCAAAAAAACAGCGCATCGTTAAAGTATTTATGTTCTACAAGTGGGTTAAAAAGCAATCGAGATAAAGCCAAAGACAAACCTGCTTGAAGGATGAAATAATTCAGAAAAGGACTAGCTATACTGTTAAATAAGAAATGACACAAATTTTTCTTTAAAAATGAAACAAATCAGATCATAAAGCTTTGGGAAAGTAGAAAACAATAAAATATAATCTTTTACATTTCTTACCCTAATTTTCTGTAATTGTGATCAAGAAAGTACCAGCATTGAAACACAGAAGAAAACATTATTAAAAGTGTTCTTGTGATGACAGCCATTGTGAAACTCCTTATTAAATAGGCAAAACTATTCTAAAGATGCCTTTAAGTGCTTTATGTATTTGATATACCATCTCCTATTTCTCTGACAAGGTGAAATAGAATAAATAAAGAGAGAAGTGTTGTCCAAAGTCCTACATAAAAAGTACCACATCTGGTACTATAGAAGCCTTACAGGCAGGAGGTTTGATAGACCCTAGTGCCAGGCCTGGATCCTAGGGGTCCAGTGTGCAACACAGCAGAGAAAGGGGAGATAACATGACCATCACCCAAGCCTGGATGTCTTGCTTCTAATACCCAAATTATTCAGTGGACCTAAAAACGCAAAGCAGACTCGCTCTCTCTTGCTTTCTAAGAAATGCTAAGGATGAACAGGTTCCTGGCCTCACAGACCTCTCAGGGATGCAAAGGAGCCCACTAAAAGGGTTGTCTCAGGCTGCCTGCCTCAAGTCAACCTTTCTGTTTGGCTTCCATGCTCTGGCATGGTCTCACATGGCTTTGAGACCCTTTCACTTCTTGACCCCTGCTCTTTCCTCCAGCTATAGGGAAAAAAAATTGCTGGTTGACTACTCATGACTTCTTCTTTTGCAAAACACTCTGAGCTGGGAGTATGAGAAGAGATCTGAAAACTGCCCCTAAACATTTGCTGGGCACATGCTAATTTAAATCCACTTAGTCAGTTTCCTGCTTGGTTTTCCAGTATGCCCATACTTGGCAAGGGTAATGTCTTCATGCAAGGAAATTTTGAGTCTCAGCAGAATGGTACCCTATTGTCTTGGCTTGAAAGACAGATATTTGCCAAGGAAGGCGGGAACTTCCCTTGGAATGGAGAGAATGACCCCCTTCACTCTGGTCTCTTCCCGCTCTTTCATTTCCCCTTCGGGGCAGTTCCGGGCACGGCCGGCAGGGGCGCTGGTGGCTCCCGGCCGGGCAGGGCAGCTGCGATGATTCCCCCACGCCTGCAGGGGGCGCTTGGAGGCCACGCCAAAGGCGGCTTGGCCTGGCCGGGCCGGGAAGTCGCGGGCTGCAGCTGGTCGTGATTGCGGGGCTACCGCACAGAGGTGACTCGTATGGGGACACTCCCTCTTCCCCCACTCCAGAATGTCTGGGAAGCAATAAAAAGTAATTAAGCAGACTTGCAGAGCAGGAAAATCACAGCAGACCGGGATCTCGGGGTCCAGCACACAGGAGCGGCTGCGGCAACACGCTGTGGGCAGAGGGTCTGGCGGGAGCTGATCCCGATGTGTCAGCACCACACGTGTCAGTTCTGAGCTCCAAGTGGTCAGGTGGCAAGGAAAACAGCAAACAGCTCATTCTTCCCCCAAACCCAGAAACCAGATCCACTGAAAACCCAGCCCTAAACCTCTGGGGTAACCCACTCACCTTTTCTCTTGCATCATGTGCAGCCCACTCCCACTCAGGGCCACTTCAATGGAATGTTGTGACACCCAGCTACATCTTTTGTTTTCTTAAGTATCGGTATTTATTGTTTCCTAGCAACATATGGGACAAAATTCTATGAGGGAAAGAAACAAAAGGAAAATATCCCAACCTCCAACACCTATTTTATCTCAAGATAAAAGATTACATACTGTATTTTTCAAAATTGTTATTTTAAGTGATTGCACACCAGCTCCATGCCTGCTATGTGCCTCACTAGCAGACAGGATACTTCCTAGTCCTAAATGTAAAACAATTCTCATGTGTTTTAATTTGAAAAACCTAGAGAGACAATGAAGTCTTAGAAACTACATGCATAGATAGACTCGCTGGCACCTATTTTCTAGAGAAATTGGAATAAAAATCTATATCCAAAGTCAACCTATCTACTTGAAGGATGAAGAGATCATATGTAAACCTTTGCCAGCTGTATTTTTTATGCAATCATTTTACTACACATCACCTCCATGATAACATTTCTGGGTCTCCACAACCTCTAAATGGTTTATCTTTATTCACTATATTTTTCTTAAACAGGTGGATAGCAAAGTCTCAGAGGAGATAAATTACATGCTTCAGACCACCTGAAAAGTCTGGAGCAAGGCAAGACTTTGCACATCATCCTTCTCAAGCCCCTCATCTGCCTGTTTTCAGAGAATCAGAAATAAAATGTATACAAAGAGCAAATTGCCCGGAGCAATACCACCCCAAATACAAATATTTACATGAATAGTTTTGCATAACATATTCGTATTCTGGCAGGATATTTCACCCTTTCAGCTCCTCTCTGCTTCAGGTTAAGATTACTTGAAATTGCCAGATCTTTGGGGTCTTTCTGTCTACAAGTAGATTGTGCATGTGAATATCACCAGGTGATGCTGACAGTAGAGGAGCTCCCTCACCTTTGCTGTGGCAGATGAGGCTGTGCACTATTTGTTATTACATATGTAAACTACTTCCTAAGTACAAAGTGGATATATTTTCTCCAATGCAAATAAAACCATTTCAACTTCTGCCTATGACTTCACAGACTTGAAAAATCAAAGTGACCCATTAAGGAAACTAAATGATCTTTAAAAAGATCATTTTTTAAAAGATCATCTTTTAAAAGATACTCAGCTCTGTTTTCCTGGACTTTAAGGATGGGAGGAAAACAACAGAATTCTCTTATCTAGCCATGACTTGAAAGTATATAAAATGAGAGAAACTAAAATAGTTGCCAACTCTCAGAAGAAGAAACGGAAGTGTCAGATAACTAATATGTTGCTTCAGGGACAGTAGGATTATGTTTCTATGCTTGACAAAACTGTCTCTACCTGGACAGATTTCCAATTGTTTCATCCGCATTAAGGGGAGTATTACTAGATTAATTACTGAGATCTACAAACTAGTCAATGATACTACTGTCTAAACATATTCAGTGTGGAGTATGACATTTAAATCGCGGAAGGAAGAACCTGTAAGACTTTGAAGGCTGCAAATCTTTTCAGCTGTTTTGGAAATACCAATTTTCCCCATATGTCATACCATCACATTCTTCCTAACAGAAAGTCAGGTTGCAGTCCAGTTACCTCTGTAGGAGGAGTAGCAAGGGACTAACTCATTGCAACTGTTTTTATCTAGTGCAAACAATGGTTCAAAAAACTTTAGCGTGGTTCCTGAATGTGTGGTATCAATGCATTTCAGAATGAAGATGCTTCTGTTGAATTTCAAAATTGAACCTGTGATATTTTATATCTCTCCCGCTTCCCTAAATTTTCCTAAATATTATTTGATTACTATAATAAATTTTTTAAAAGCCTCAGTAAAATAATACAGTTTGGCAAAATCAAGGCAATTTTATTTTGACTTCCTTTATTTTTCTTTTTTGCTTTTAGAGTTCCTAAAATTCCTGCCAAACCTGCCGTTTTTGCTTCACTAAGAAAAAAACTGCTTATAAAAAGGCACTTTCAAGAAGAGGTCTCTGTCAGCCTTTACATGGGTACTAGACCACTGCATTGTACACAGCTCTGCCCCTTAAATTTTCAATTTGTAAAAATCTGCTGAAAACTGAGGTCAGAACCATTGATGAAGGGAGCAGCTTGTGTAACAATAACAGGATGTGGAATTAGCAAAGTGCTAATCATTTTTTAAGAGTGGCAGTATACTTTTTTAGTAGCCATTAATCCAACATTTGCAGGTAAAGCAGAATATACTGTCAACAAGTACAATTCTGTAAGCATAAAATACCATCATCTACCCTTTAGGTGCCATACATCACTCCTTGCCATGCCTGTGTGTGGTGACTACACCATTCCTAATAAAATAACTGGCACTGGCCAAGTCATTAATATTCACTGACATTGTCATCCAGTTTTCTCTGCTGAGAGATAACTAGCAGCCCTTGGGAAGGAACAGACAATGAGGAGTATGCATTAGCTGTCCAAATGCAAGTAGCCTTCCCTCATGTAAATGGGGATGTAAACACTCCTTCAGATATAACTCAGGAGTTACCATCCTGTAAAGCAGGTGCTGCTGCCATTTCAAGGTGCTACACAATTTTGAAGATAAAGGAAGACATGGTCCCAAACAAGACCAATTGCTAGCTGAAATAATCTAGCTGCAAACAGCACACCTGTTTGCTACCTTGATTCCTCTGAACAAAAACGGCAAGTCAGGCTGCAGTCTCTGCTCAATGACCTTGCTAGCTAAGCCCCACATATGAACATGAGTGCAACATCAGCGGTCCAGGAAGTCCTTCAGGCTCAATTTAAATTTTATCACAGCCATGATTTAAAAACATCATTTGCTTTAATCAGTGTAATTGTCAGAGTGCAAGTGCACAGCCAGGGGTGAGTAATGTTGGTGTGAAACACACAGTGTAGAAGACAGAAAATTTTCTAAATGTTCCAAAACACTTTGATGACACTAGCCAATGTCTAGGTGCTGCATTTTTCTTTTTGCAACAATTTTTTTTCCTAGTATTTACAACTGGTTTTTGTGGTTTTCCAAGAAGGAAGAGGGCCCAAGTCAATGCTTTGAATCATGAAGCCCAGTTTCAGGACTTATATAAATGGGTACCACTGATGCTAACAGAATTGGTTCTGATTTTCCCAGTTATGAATCTGAATAAACACAAAGAAATATAATAAAGGAAATGAGCTTTTCCTTTCCTTTTGCATAGGCATTAATGCATTTTTTTAATTCTTTTTTTTGTTGCTGTTGTTTTGTTTTGTTCTATTTTGTTTTTTGAGAGTTTTTTGTTTTGTTTTTTTGTTTCATAGCTGCCAAGTCTTGCACAGTTCTATGTGTGAATTTATGCAAATTTCAGAATGTGCTAATTCACATATTTGCAAATTGGCAAGTGATTGGCAAACATGTAAATTAGCTCATTTAGCCATTTTCCTCTTTCGTTAAAATGTAGTTTAGGATCAGTTTTCACTTCCCCAAGTTATGGCAATGAGGAGAATGTAATGCAACCAGGTAGGTCTTGTAGTGGTTTGGCTCAGTGTAACCCTGTGTGCCCTGAGTATGGGAAGAATGTTAAAAAACAGCATAGGCAGCTATTGCACTAAAAAGATCTCTAGATGTGATAGGAAGGCATCAGGGGAGTACTTAGAACAGCTGCAGATGTATCAGCAATAAATAGGTGTGGATGTGATCACATTTAAAGTGGTCAACATCTGAGGGTGTAAGGCAATTCTGTCTGTGAGGGGAACTAAAGAGCTGCTTTCATTGCAAGGGGACAGCAATTGGAATATAGTTGATGACTCCAGATATGGATCAGGAGGTATGGTGGTAAAAGTCACTCTTGATTCTTCTGGAAAAGCCTAAGATTTTGCTTTAAGAAGGGCAAGCAGGAAATGGAGTAGAAGTGGATATGTCATAACACCCAGGCTCCTATTGGGCTGGTGTTGCTCCAAACTAATTAGCTCCTTTGGCACCCATCTCCCAAGAGCTCCAGGCAGAAGTTCCTACAACCCGGAGATTGCAGGTCACAGTGAGGGTATAACATAGTTGCTATATGGCAGCGAGCCATGCCAAATGTTCGGTGGTAGGCAATCCCCTTAATTTTCCCTCTTACCAAAAGTAAATGAAGGGTAGTGGGTCATGGAAAAAAAATGCTACTCTCCAGTTTTTCCACTAGTCACAGCAGAGAAAAGTTGGGTGCAAAATGTTTACTGCTGAACTAAGCTACATCAGCATTTCCAAAGTTTAGGGCAACCTCTGATCTTCTCCATTTGCCTGAGCCAGAAGACACTTGAAGTCCTTGAACATTATCTGCTTAATCATGCTTTGAAAGTCAAGAAGTTCCCAGTGGCTGCTAATTCCAGGCTGCATCAGTTGTGTCACCTTATCTCAAAACCAGCATGTTTGTAGAAAGCTCACATCTAAAAGTGAGATGCCTGGTGATTTTGGATGACAAATTCAGCTGAGAGTAGAAGTAAAAGGTTAAACAAACCAGGATCAGGAAACCAAACATGAAAAAAAAAAAAGCCAGAGAAAGCATAGTTTATCTTCAAATAATCTAGGGCAACTTGCCCTAGAATTACCTAAGTTAGCTTCATTACCTTCATTCATATGGAAATATTGTATGAACAATAATCTTTCTGTGGCACTCAGGTAGTTAAATCCACACAATTCGCTTTTTGAAGCTTGGATTTCGCTGACTTTATTTCAAGCAATCAAAAGTATCTAATTTGCATTCACATTCACATTAGTGGTCCATATGTTAGCCCTGTTTAAAAGCTATATGCTGCATTCATTATGAAATACTTGGCTTCCTAGCTTTATCCTTTTGCTTTGAAATTATTATGATAATATTGCAACTCTTCTTTTTAGGCTATTTTCACATACAAGTGGTTTTGTGTGATTTGGTTCTTTTTCAAAGTCTTCCAAGGGAATGGCTTTTAATATTTTGTTTACAGTGTTATATGGGAACTTGTAAATTGGCAAAATATCTCTCTACCATCATTTAACACAACCATGTATTATTCTTCTTACAAAAATCTTCATTAAAATATTAGGTGTTCAGTTGATCTCTGGTAAGATTTCGGACCACATGCAACATTATTAATGCCCTTCACAGTTCATCATGCTACTCACTGGACTAAATCAATCTTTCATAATGCTAAAATTTAGCTTAATTACATTATTGTTCTTAAGTTTCATTTTCATTATAGAGCACAAAGTAAGGCATTTGCTTTTTAAGGAGTTCATAATCCAAATGCAATAAAAGTAAATTCACAAACCTGAGTCATTATCAGATGAAATACCCTGCCTACAGTCACATAGAGATTGATAGACACAAGAATTAAATCTAGGTCTTCCTTGGATGACAATCCAAGGATGTCCTGCTCTGCCTAGGGTAGAAAACCACCTACTGTATACTCTTACCTCTATCATCAGATCATTACTTTTCAGTATTTGCTATGATGCATGCATTAATACCATCACCAAAGTTTTACTTCCAGAGTAATGTTTTTTTTTCACTGGCTTAAATATTGAACATCTAATGCTCATAGTTTGAGAAACAAATCCTATTTCTTCCCATAGAAAACACGGATAGGAGATTTCCCCTTGGAGATTGATCCTCACAGCCCTGAAAACTTGAAAGACAACCTCCTTTCTCACCTGCATGTTCACTCTGGCTTCTGACATTTGGAAAATCCTTTCCCCCTTCCTCCAGAGAGCCTTTGGATGCTCTCTTGACATCCTAGAAGGTGAAAAATAATGAGTTTTCTGCTATGAAATGAACATCACAAAAGGGTATTTGTTGAGTATGAGACAAATAACCTGAGGTAAACACCTCAAAAGAAAAACAAAACAACAACAAAACTCCATTAAAAATTGAGTAATCATTAAAAAATTATATCCTTCATTGGTCTTAAATCTTCACATGAAATCTGTTCAAGAAAGAGTTTACTGGATGGGTGAAAGAGAAGCAGAAGGTTGATTAAACTCATTGTTTCTGAGGTGGGGAGTTTAAAATTATTAGGTTTCTCAAACTCTTGCTTGAGTCAGTCTCAACCTGACACCATTAACAAATTTAAATAGTACTCCTGAGAATGATTTGTTGCTAATGGTCAAATTCACTTACAATTACTTCCCAAGTACAAGGACTACATCTTTCATAATAACAGTTGAATATGGGAGAAGCATGAATAGAAGCCATTGGTTTATGATGGCACCCATCTGAAATCAGAAATTCAAGGAATAATCTTCAAATTACACCTGGTTATAGAGAAATTTGAGAAGAGACCTTGAGTATCCATTTATAATCATGGGAAGGTAAGGGAATTAATATGTGAAATATAAAATATCAAGTTATGAAACTTGTGGCATAAGAAGGATTAGAAAATCACCACAGTGCATTTCTGTTCATTGTGGGCACATCTCTGGCACATAACTATTTGAAACAAAGAGGAAGTACTGCTTTTTATCAGTAGAGTACTTCTCTGTCTTTTTTGGGGTTTTTTGAGAAATAGTACAATAGTACGGGATAAATTATAGCTTACTTTCTAGCAGTCTCTGAGCTAGGTGATCACAAATAATGATCCACAACTTGTGAGTTTTTCAACAGTTCTTTTTTATGCTATTATGTTTAAGCACATCATACCAAGCTTTAAGAAAAAAAAACCTTGGATGAAGTCAATGTACATAACAAATTGGTTGACCTTCTCATAACTGCAAGAAAATTTACGTCAGTACTTAGTACTGACAATACATTGAATCCTCCCCTCCTCCAAAAGCCCAGCAGGTTAGAGAGTATAGGCAGAAAGCCAAAACAACACTGATTCAATAGAGTCCAGTGCAATTGTGAGTCTATTGGTCCAGTTTTCTGAATAGGTATAAAAGAAACCTGGTAAAAAAAATCAATTATGCTGAATATTTGCTATGGCTGAAGTCATGCTTTTCTCCTAGCATGTGCTTGAAACTCTCATATAAAATGAAACCTTAGTGTTTGGGTGTAGGGGGAGTAGAACAGAAAGCCAAAAACTCCTTCCTTTCACTCTATGTCATTTATTGGCTCTATGCAATTGTCTTAGGCAGAGGTAATGCCAATATACAGGCAGAAAAATATACAATATTTAAGTTAGGGGAACACTCAAGGTAAAAAAAAGGTAATTCAGACGTAGGTGTTTGGGGGAGGGAGGAGAAAGCTAAGCATATGCAAATGAGCATGTAAATTTATCTCCACTAACATTAAAGCCATGTCCAAACTTTCAGTGTTTCATTTGTTTGGCAACTGAATTATCTCTGCTACAGAGGTAAAACCAGCTCTGGTCATAAAAACCTGAAAATAACTACCAAAAACAAAATCCATATTTAGCCTTCCATGAGCCTTGAAAAACTTAATACAATTCTTTTAATTCTCTATACTCCTGTGTGCACACACTGCTTTATTCCTTTGAAGTGTAAATACTAATGATGCATTTTTTTTTCTCTGGGGTATTTCCAGTTAGGAAGAAATAAAAAAGAATAGATTACTGGCTAAAATGGCATTAGCATGAAAGTAAGGTGAATGCTCCAAGTTTGGACTGTCTCAAAGAAATTCCTAGATTGCTGTTTTCTTGCCATTTTAAGCCACTAAGTTGTTATCATAGTGATTAGGACCTGACTGTATATTAGTAAACTTCTTTGGACAGTCCAGAGTTTTCTATGATTGACTGAGTATTCTCTTGACCTAGAAAAGTCTGATTTTTTATTGTTAATTTTCTATATCACATATGCTGTCCTCTGCTGCCTTGAGATACATCTCATCAAAACAACACAAACATCTATATCTACCTTGGGAATAACGTAAAGGGCATATATAAAGTAGAACCTTCTCCATTCACAGCCCTTAAGCTAGGATTTTTCTGCTTTCAGCACTATCAACACCTATCCCCCATTCTGTTCTCCTGTCTTGGGAGTCTAGCTATATGATTCTCCACTGCTTAATGAACACATCAGATTAATCACTTTGTTGCCCGGTAATAAATATGTCATTTAAGAGTGTTAATGATTAAAAAGATCCAGTCCTGCTCCTGTTGCTAGCATTCTCTTTGCAATGAGGCAGAGCTAAAGATGACTGTGAAAAGATAGATTGTGGCAGATCCTGCATTTTCTACCAGGAATTCCACATAGTTTCATACTTTCAGTTTCAGGTCTCAAATGTTCTTTCCATTTCTCTTTTACTCAGTGTGGAGAGTGTGAAGCATGCTGTGATCTCATTGAAAGTACATAGCCATAAATACATAGACAAATCGGGCCCACAGGTTTTAAATGCTGTCTTCATAGTGTGGGAGAGCTAGTGCCACATTTAAATGGTTCCTTTCTCAATAAAGCAATGAGACAAAAAGTAATGGCACTTATATATATATGTACTACTACATGACATCAGAATTTACCTGAAGTGGCACTTTAATGTGGGACTAAACTGTACTTCAGCATGGTACTCAGTGGCACCAGAGTGCATGGAGCTCGTGTAGAAAACAAACTGAGTCCCATAAGCTCTGATCTAGTAAATCTCTTTCACATAAGCACAGAGCACACCAAATGCAGGTTTGTAGTTAAACTTAGCCACTCCTGGAGTGGCTAAGTGCTATGGCATATATTCACATTTTCCACTGGAACTGTGTACCTTGCATAGGCTTCCTCATTATCTGGAATGATCCTTCTGTTGCTGTTGACAACTTTTGAACCAGTTTAAGCCACTAAATTAGTCAATTTTACGAAGCTGTACTGTGGAACCTGTGATCCTGTAAGCCACTATAACAAGTATCAGAAGAGGAAATTTATCTATTGGTGATTAGCTAGGTCAAATGAAGCCAAGCAACTTAAAACAGCTTTCAATATGCACCAATTCTAGGACTAAGGATGTTCAAATTTAGCTTAAAATCAGCTTCTTCAACTTGAACTCTTTTAGACCAAGCACAGAGTCTGGATTCTGATGCTAACAGAGGACTAATGTCAAAGTTGAGAGTAAATTCATCACAGTACTGGGTGCTTTGGATAAGACAGTTGATTCCTGACTGACCTGCAGTTGTGGTAAACTGCATCAAATGGAAAATGTCACCTTAGGAATTCCCCACTATTTGCAATGTGTCTCAGGTCCTCCCTTGCCAAGTACCCTCCATCTACATCACCTATCCTAGAGAAGGGCCTAGGAGTCCTCTGAAGGATTTCTGTAACCAGTCACTGTTCAAGCAGCTGAGACTAGGTGTTTCATATGGGACAGGAAAGATGTAAAGTGGGGTGGAGAATATAAAGTCTTAATTTTGCAGATACTTACTTGGTATTTTAACTGCATACATAGATTGGGATCCTTTAGGTATTTATAGCATAAGACAGTTCTGTCATCACATCAACTTGTAAAATATATGTGTATTAGACAATGCTCAGCTCACATTCAAATAAATAAACATTAACAATATAAATTTTTCTTTTACTATATCATTGTGTAGTTAAATCATCTCACTGGTAGTAGGTATAGATGGCTTAATTTTCTGTAATACTCACCAAAGCAGAATTGATTTGGAGGGGACTATCTAATCTCACAGTGGATAAATTTTTCTCACTATCTTATCTCATTCACAGTGGATAAATTTTTATCTTGAAAAGGATTTGTCTCTTTAAAAGACTACCATTTCTTAAGTGTTTGGGGAGATCAAAAGAATTTGTCATTTAGAGCTGCTAGTCACTTAAGAAAACCAAACAGCTTAATAAAAAATAACCTCAACCCTGCAGCCATTAAGAAATAAGGTTAACATATGATCTCTCTACCTCCTGATAATCTTTCATTGTGAAACATTTCTGTTTAGACAGAATCTAGCACTGAGAGCAAAAGCAAAGCTTAATCTTCTTTCCAACACTGCTCTATATTTCTACACTTCCATATTACAATAGAAGAAAAAAAGGGGAAAAATATATAACCAACTGAAGTGATTTACAAGACAAAACATTGTATGAAAGTTTACAGCTTTCTCATGAAGTGAAATTGAACATCTACAGAACCTGTGCAGAGTTAATTTTCTATTTTTATTGTTCTGCAGCTTTAAAAAAATGCCAGTTAAGTCAAATTAAGATGTTGTGCAGTTGGCTTCTATAATTACTAGCAATACTTTATGGTAAGTTCAAGCAAATAGAGGGTGTTTGGGAGTTTGGCTTTTGTTTTGTCTCTTTTTTTTTTGTTTTTAATTTTTTTTTCCAGAGTAGTAGTTTCTCCAGAGGAGTAGAAACAATTATCATGGTAGTGTTTCCCAGCAAAGAAAAACATAGCCTGAAGCCATCCTATATTTCATTTTCAGTCCAGCAGTTTTAGAGAGGCTTTTTCTTTTCTAGCAAATGTACAATAAGTTGAAAACACTCCAAGGTAGGGTACCATAAAACAGGCAGAGGCAAACAAGGCAAAATGAAGAGGAAGCTCTCCTGGTCTGGGTGATTCATACCTCGCATGTTCAGACGTGCAGAGGCAGTAATTTGTTCTATCACTCAGACTTATGACTATAAATATAACCCCAGCCACTGTAACAACATTATTGCCACACCTGAAATAATTGCAATGGAAGTCCATGAATGACAGACTTGTTATAAAGAACAAGCCAGGGATACATGAACAGCATTTTATGTGCTGGTTGTTGGAAACTCTAGTACCCTCCTCTTTTAAAAGAGAAGGGTGGAACTGAAAGGTAAAAGGAATTCTGGCAAGGATGGTCAAGAATAGGATTAAGCTTTTGTATGAACCTTTTTTTGGTAAAAGAAATTACTAAATGACTGGGACAGTTTCACCCTGTCATAGGATGATCGTGTGTGTATCTAAATAAATGATGAAACCATGAGTGCCACTGAGATAAAGTGAACTATCTTCTATTTCCTAGAGTAAGAAGGAAGGCATATGAAACAAAACTAGCAACAACCAGTTCAAATTTAACTGAAAGAAACACTTCTTCGCAGAGGATGTGGTTATACTGCAGATTTCTGTGTCAAAAGAGATGCTAAAAATCTGGATGAGTCAGAATGAGACTGAAAAAATTCAAAGAACAAAAAAACCAACCAATCAACCAACCAAAATATCCCCACCCCATAAAAAGAACCCCAGCTCAAGCATAACCATATCAGGATCCGTAATCTATAGAACATTAATGGAGCTTAGAGAAGGGAATGACTGCCCTAGCTTTCTCTTTACAGCCCTGGCATCTCCAATCTCATGCCAGCTAATAAGGAAACTGTCTGACAATACAGGGGCCATTCTGGCAATCATATTTCTACCACCTCAGACTGTCACTTATGGGACCAAATCCCCGGCGAAGCCCGCAGCTCCAGTGAGTCAGTGAGTGCACCACTTGACTCCCTACATATACCATATGCATATTAGACAAGTTTTCCTTGCCAGCTCTGCCCCAGATGTGTTCTCAGATGTCTGGAACCTTGTCTTAGTTTGAAAAACAAGTGTCTTTCAAATGAAGTCATGAACCTCCCTTGGAATAGAAAATACAAACCTCTTCCCTCCAAATTATTATAACTTTGAAATTAAGGGGCTTTCTGGCAAAGATATAGGAAATGGAATAACAGTTCTTTACTAATATATATGCAAACAACCACAGCAGCAGCACCGGGAGCAGCACCACAAACCCAGCACAGCCTTCTCTGGGCCGCAGGCGCTTTCCCCTTCGGGGCAGTTCCGGGCACGGCCGGCAGGGGCGCTGCTGGCTCCCGGCCGGGCAGGGCAGCTGCGATGATTCCCCCGCGCCGGCAGGGGGCGCTGTGGCGCGGGCCCAGCCCCTCTCTCCACATGGGCAATGGCGGCGCTGGCGGCGGGAGAGACAGAGCGGGGCTGCCTTGACAAACTCACGGGGAGCAGCTGGTCCTGGTTCCCCTCTGGGTGGTGAAATGGCTGTAGCAGGAACCTCGGAGCAGCAGCTGGAAGAGCAGAGGTGGGCACACCTGGGCTGGCAAACAAAATGTAGTAGAAACTCTACAGCTGTAGCAGCAGCAGGAGGGGTGGGGAGGGGTCCCCAACAGGCACAGGGTGTTGAGTAAAGTGTAGAAAAAAAGCCCGAGGCAGTGGCAGAAAGCAAGGGAGCTGGGCAGTGGCAGCTGCAGCACACAGCTGGGGAGACATCCTCAGGGAAGAGGAAGGAGTTGGGATCCCAGGTTTTTCTCCTGAGGCACCTGAGTAGATGGTGATTGGGCGTTAATAAGGTCCCTCTCTTACAAGAAAGAAGCAGTAAAGGGGCTGGAGTCCTTGGTGGCAGTGAATTCTCCTATGGCAGCAGCAGCACGACCATTCCCCTCTAATCCCAAGAGCAAAAGAGAGCAAGGAGCTGAGCCCAGCCGCTCACCCCTCAGCCAGAATCTCATGGAATCTCTGCCCTTCCCAGGAGAAAGCTGCCCAGTAAGGAGGGCAGCCAACTGCACCCTGCCCCCAGCCACATCCTTTGTATTATAGTCATCTGTCATTCCCATCTCTTAGGCAACAAAATGGGAGAAAATTCCCTGAGGGAAAGAAAAGGGAAAAAAAGAAAAAATCCTAACCTCCAACAATCCTTAAAACAATTTTTAATCATGCCACAGGCTAGTGCCAGAGAGAATTCCAACACTCACAGGAAGAGAGATTAGCCCTCTTAGAGAATAAAAAATCAGAATACATAGATGTTAAAAACATAGCCTGAAGTCATCTATCAGCATAGCCAAGACAGCAACTGTCCCAGCTACCTCCCTGTCCTATGCTTAAACCTCTTGACTGATCTGCTCTTCTGCTGACTGTATTGATTTTGCTTGGCCTGTTTTTTGGTAACTAGGGGTGAGTACAGGGATATCTCCTGTGAGAAGCTACTGGAAGCTTCTTCCATGTCTGGCAGACAATCCCTAGTGGAGGATAATCTTTGTCTCCAAAGACAGATGTGTCACTGGCCAAGGCTGGTCCAATTAGAAATGATGGTAACATCTCTGTGATAACACATTTAAGAAGAAATCAAAGTAAAAAATTTTAATTCTGACCAGAGAAGAGCAGAGTGAGAACATATGAGAAGTAGAACTCTGCAGATACCAACATCAGTGAAGAAGGAGGAGGAGGAGGTGGTCCAGGCACCAAGGCCCAGATTCCTCTGCAGTCTGTAATGAACACCATGGTGAAGCAGCTGTGCCTCTAGAGCCCATGGAGGTCCGTTGGGATGCATAGATCCACATGCATCCCATGGAGGAGAGCCACAGTGGAGTAGGTGGGTGTCTAGAGGAGGTGGTGAGCCCATAAGAGACTCATGGAGAGAGACGTCATTCTCCCATGTTGAAGCCTGACCTTGAAAGATTGCATCTCATGGAAAGGTGACCCTTGCTGCAACAGTTTGAGGGGTACTGTTGCCCATGGGATTGCAGCTGCTGCTCGTGACATGGATTGACTTTGGAGAAGTTTATGAAGAACTGTCTCCTGTGGGAGGGACCCTAGGGTGCAGCAGGGGAAGGACTTCTCTCCCTGAGTACGGGAGACACCTCAGGTGATAAAATGACTGTAACCCCCATTCCCTGTTTTCTTGCACCATTGGGGTAGGAGGTAGAGCTGGGAGAGGGGAGGGGTGGGAGGAAGGTGTTTCTGAGGGTCTTATTTTTTTTTACTTCTCGTTATCTTGCTCTGATTTTATTACTAATAAATTCACTTCATGTCTCTACATTGAGCCTGTTTTGCCCATGTTGATATTTGATGAGTAATCTCTCCTGGTCCTTATCTCAACCTGTAAACCTGTGAAGTAAATTTTCTCTTCTCTGTTCCAGCTGCAGAGGGGAGTGAGCGACTGGCTTTTGTGGGTGCTTGGCATCCAGCCACTGTCAACCCATGACACTGACAAACTCTATGTAGATCTCTGCATGACACTTCTAAGCAGTGCATGTTAAGTTGCATGATCTGTCACCATGAAAGAGACATGGAAAGGGAATGTATCCTTAAAGTCAGGAAATGCTTCAGCTCTAGCTCTGAGTAGTCCATTTATTCTGCACCTTACAAATTTTCCCCGCTATAAATAATGAATAATTTATTCAAGCACTGAATGCAAAAGCTGGTTCCAAACCAGTCAGTGCCAACTCTGGGGCTTTAGGTAGCCTGAGTCCTCCCCAAAGCATGCGGCACTGTGAGGACCTGTAGACTAATCAATCTCTGTTTCCCTAGGAGGTGAGCTAGAGGAGGTGAGCTTCTACCCCACAGTCCTACCACTGGCTGGGAGTATATTGTCTTAGACCTGTATGCAATGTTTGGCACAATTTGATCTCTCTGCATTGAGAGATTTACTAAAGGATTATGAAGGTTATTTCCTTTCTTCCAGGATTTTTTTTTATTCTCCTAAGAAATGTTTAACTCCAGATTAATTGCAAGGGGGAAGGGAGAGGAACAACAAGAAGTCCATTTTTATTTTCCTTGAATTAGAAACATGAATTTTCTTCCCCTCCTACTGATTCACCACTCAGCATTCAGCTAAGATGATCACTGAAAAAGGAAAAGCAAATGAACAGTGATGTTTCTTAGGGTATGAAATACTTTACGATTAAATAAGGTGCTGAAGACTATTGTACCAATCACCAGTGATTGGTAGCTTTCTGCTAAGTTGCAAATGAATTCAGCACAGGACAGCATTCCAAATTGCTCTTACAAGGTTTCCTTTATTATTTTTATTTGGTTATGCTCTGACTCTCATCCAGAATTGTACTTAATGCCCTCATCTGAAGTTGTTGAAATGGCACCCCATGGCATAGTGTGACAGTGAAAGGATATTGCCTTTGGAAGCTGCTAATGGTCCATGAAAAGTAAACAGCAGAAAACAGGAGAGCAGTTGTTCCAAAATCATAAGAACAAAAATCTTTACATTTTTAGCTCATCACCTTCCCATTGTCAGAGGATCAAGAATGGGGAGAACATTGTTTACAACTAATGACGACTTGTGGATCCAGGTGGGTTACACGACAAAGATACAAGTAATGAAAAATAATGCATTATATGAAATAAAACCATTTCATATTTTCCATCTTTTACTTGCCTCTCAAACTTATTGTTTGCCATATAACATTATCCACTAGGTATCATTATTTCCAGATGGGAGAGATGGATGAATAAAGTGTACAGAATGAGTAGAAAGGGTTGTAAAGTCGGGCCAATTAACAAAAGCCTCAGTCCTTGTTACTCTGACTTAGACAGATACTTCAGTAACCCCTAAGGACAAGGTGACACAATTCAAAAGAAGCTCTCTACTTCAATTTTTATAAGCTTAGGAGTACAAAACAAAGCTGGGAAGGCCTAATTCCTCAGTGACTTTACCCTAGACGTACCTGCAGAATACTCCAGTGGGAGTACTAGGGAGACAAGGCAATAAACACTTGTCCAGTGCCAACAGGCAGGCTAGGAGCATATGTGCATTTTAAGAAATCTGTTTGTCCTAATTCCCCCAAAGTGGTAGCAGGTTTCCCTCACTGTGGAACACACTTGTGGAGGTAAAAACAAAGAAAAACCAGAAGTGACAATAATAATGGATCATTCATTTAATAACACTCTCCCTACTCACAAGAGATTTTCCTTCATTTTTAGATTATTCCTGTTGGAAATTATATAATTCTTTAAATTTTGAGTAACTTTAGTCATGGGTTTGTTTGTCTTTGCCAGGGATGTGGACTGGGGGGAAGGGGGGGGGAAGGAAATGGAGGCTTATCTTCAAAAGACTGTTTACTGTGAGTTTGAGTTTTGCTGGGTGAGGCCTGATAAGGCTCAATCCTAGGAATAAGATTCCTAGACTCTGAGAGTTTAACATTTTCATGTTGGGAGTAGCCAGAAGACACAGGGGAGATAACTGGACATTAACAGACATTAACCCTTGATGCAGCTGGAGACACTTGATCTGGGAAGAGATTGATAAGAGAAACAAAGAATTAGGACCAAATTAGCACTGAAGGCTAAGGAATCAATAATCAGTAAGAGATCAAATACTAAATTGTGTAATGCAGAACCAATGAACGAGAATTTCTTCATATTTTTAACATGGATGTGAAAAGTCTGGCAAAAAAACATGGGTGGATGAAATTATTTCCATGGCACATCCTGACCAGAATAAAATAATGCCTAATTCTCTGACATGTAAAGGAATAGTGCTGGAGGGTTTTTCTTCCCAAGTTTCAGTGATATTACGGCCATCATAAGCTTTGGCACCTGCTTCTGCATCCTACAGACCACAACAATAACAAGGCACTAACTAAACCATTTCATATTCCCAACCTGTCTACCAATTTACTCTCTGTAGGAAAAACAAGCAGAAACTGACTTCTTGGTCACAGAGTAGTAATATCAAATTTGTGCAGAAAATCATGCTGTGAAAAGTCAGTGTCCACAAAGGAGACAGAGTCCTACAACTTTATTTGGATTCTATTACTCCTGTGTCATATTTTTCTCTAAATTTCAAGAGTTCAGACTGTGCTCAGCTGTGCAACCAACTAGTGTGGTTTAATGTTCATGAAGACCTCCACACCCATTCTTCCAGAACCTGATTGATCCTTTCAGATCAAGTAATTTTTGAAGACGTTAACATCCATTTGTCCTAACAAAGTGAAGTCTTTCTGTCTGAAGTTATATTGACAGCTGTCTACTTCACAGTACAAAGTGCTATATTTTTTCAATATACCCTGTGCTTAAATGGCTTACTACCATAAAATTTGCCATTTTTAATTTACCTCTCAAAACAGCAAAATGATATAATAATTAGAAAGAAAAATGTTGCCACAGGAAACAGTTACATTTACTGATTTCCCAGTACATTCTACACTTAAAGAAGATATAAATAATTCATATTCTCATATCATGAGTACTCTGCATGTCATACACTGGGGTACCTGCTATTTTTCAGGTTATTGGTTTAAAATTTTAATTCAGGAAGTGATTATCATGTTATTTTGGGCTCCTCTTCCACTCTGGTAATGTGATAGTCTTCAACTGATTATGTTCAATTAAAATGCATTCAGTTTTACCATTCTTAATTTTCTAGCTCTTAATCTAATTACTGTAGGCTTCAGTTTTACTTATGTACTATTAACTCACCTTGCTCACTGATTATGCTCTCAAAAATAAGAAAAGACTGCTCCATAAAGACTACAAAACAGAGTTTCACTCCTCTTAAACCGCTTCCACATAAACATTGCTCCATCTATTTCTGACCAGTGATTTCCATAATCCCTGTGAGCAGTCAGGCCCCATTGATTCATTTTCTAACAGCCATTCTTCTATCATGTAAACACTGAACACCTTTACCCACTGGTGCACCCCATTTTCCTTTGACTTGGGTCCCACAAGTATCTGCTTGCTCGGTTCTAGTGACCAATGCTACCGTGCAAGTTCTTGCAAAACCCCCCAAGTCACAGATGTGTTCAGAGCTGGGCTTTGCTGCAGAGAACAAGAAAATGCTTCACTTCTTGTAGGATCAGTGACATGACACAGAAAGGTATCTTTTTCCAGTCACTGAATGTTTGATGTCTCAAGACAGAGAGCACAAGAGAATAAGTCTGACGCCACAAGAAAGACAACACAAGGCAATAGGTGACCCATGGAATGGTAGAAGATGGTAATTCAGGCTTTCTTCTGAATTTTTACAACTTTGTATAACCACAAGCTTGGGGATGGTTTACCAGTAGGATCCACAACAGTTTCTGAATCTCTGCTGCCAAAAGCAGCTTTCCTAAACTGTAAAACATATAAGCACTGGTCTCTTACAAATGTAATACAAGTGTGGTCTGAAAAAAACCCAAAGAAACCAATAAAAGAGAAGAAAAGAGAAAAATAGCTCCACATATGCTCATCTGACCCTATGTTGCAGGGGACAACATACCACTGATGTGGTCAAGCTTAAATTGATCTGTAACTGGTTGACATAGTTTATAGTTCAACCTTTACAGGTACTAACACTTTCCCTGTATTTTTCAGCTCTTGTAGACTGACAAGTTCTGACTGACTTGTGTTCGGTGTTTTTTTTTCCTGAGTAGGAAAAATTTAGCTTGTAACCTCCAAAATGAATGGGCCATTTCAAATTCCCTCATCAATATTCCAAGTTAAATTACTTGCATTTATCAACCCAAAGTATCATATGCCATTGTGTTAGGTTCTATTGTCTCTTTCTGGATTTCTTTATGACTCTTGACTGGCAAAAACAACTATAATTTCTTCCACTTTAGAATTTATTTTCCTTTTTCTAGTGTCAGTCAGTACTTCCCCAACTTTCCCCTAAAACCTTAAAGTTTGCATTACTTCTACTAAGAGGAACTCTTTTTAGAGGTGTCTTACAGACAGAGAAATTTCCATCTATTAAAAACTGTCTTCAATTTTGTTATGTGCAAGACATTTCAAAGAGTGAATATAAATAAAATCAGGAGAAAAAGTTGTTAGAAAATAATTTCCAGTCATCTGAAATGACTAAATTTATGGCACATATCTTGGGAAAGCATGGTTCAAAAATTGCTTTATATCAATCAGGCACACAACTCAGTAAAAAGAAAAAGATAGGTATGTATGTATTGTCCACATTTGTAATCCTGCTTGTCCAAAGTTCCCCTTTGCCCCAGGTGTTCAAGTTGTGCTAGACTCAGTCTTTGTGTATCCTCAGATTGCAATGAATCTGACTTTCTTTTTCTGTGTACATGCATATACTGTTACTAAAAGATCAAAAGTCTACCCCAATCTAACTGGCCAATAAGGTTATTATGACCAACTGTCTATAGTCAGTGACATGGGGACAAGCAGCTTGCTCAGTAACAAACTTGACTTGCTTCAGAAACCATTTATACATAAATAACCATAGCTGAGGGATTTTTAAAGAAGAGTTTAGACTCACTGTTCACTGGGCTTCTTAGAAGCAACAACAGCTCGTGCTTGGATCAGATCAAATGTCTCCAGCAAGGGTCAGTGATATGAAAGCCTGTGTCATTGCCCCTCCACGAATAGTATGAGTCTTCCATCTAGGATGGCCAACACAAGCGAAAACTGCCAGCAAAAGGATGGCTTTTTTTTTACTGTGCCATGAAACATCTATGTCCTTCTCGAACTCAGATACAGAGGGTTTTTCCTGTAGCCAGTAATAACGATATTTCCATTAAAAATTAATGCCATCAACACTTCATTTTTAATCTTTGAATGATGTTGAAGTCTTTAATCACTCTACAAAGAAACAATACAAAGAACCTCAAGATGTAGCGTACCAAAGCAATTTGAACAGAGGAAAACAATTTGTTTTGTTTTAAGTTTCAAGCCGCACTGAAGTTGAGCTGAAATTTTGTGTGCCAAGTTTCAGCCTAAAGGGAGAGTAATTTTGGCTACAGTATAAGCCCTGGAGAATAGGAAGCATTCTAGAGGAAGCGTCAAATAGCATTTTACTACTGCATGGCAGAGCAAGTGTCTATGTTACAACAAAATCACTCAATAGGATAATTTCTTGTGTTAGCATTTTAATTAAAATAAAGAATACTTGCCTCCATCTTACACTCTACAATTTTCTCTTCAAATTACACAGACATACATAATGTACAAAGCAAAGTGAAAATAGGATCACAAATCCTAGCAGACTTGAAATCATGACTCAGAAGCTTTGGGAGAAATATGGCAAATAAAACCAGAATTAGTGATTCCATAAACATTTATTTGGAGGCAATATTAACAGGTCCATAAACTATTTCTGGGCAATAAAGAATAAATAACTCTTATTATTAATGTAATGGTGAAAAAATGTCACTTTCCACACATTTGCAATATCCTAGTTTAATACATTATTAAACAGCATCCCAGAATGGATAAACACTGAACAGAAACTCCAGATGTAGAGATGTTTCCCTGTGGTTTTATCAGCAGCAACATGGTTAATGCTAGCCCAATCCTGATCCCAGCATGGACAGGGCCTTTGGTTTGCTCTGTTTGGTTTTTGGATGAATAATAACACTTATGCAAGCTTCACACTGGGCTTGGTGCTTTGATCAAAGCACTTTCCAGTGGGCACAAAATCTGCCTCTAATGTTTCCACCTTAGCTTTCATTTTAAAATTAATCACTGAGGTGAGACCCTGCCAATTTAGCCTTGTGTACCTCTTTCTCCAGACTAACAGTTGTACAGATTGTCCTGTCTAGGGTCTTCCACCGAGAGAAAAACAGGTCTTCTCCCACCCATGCCAACAAATCATCCAGGAGCCTGCTCTGCACACCCTCACTGGTTTCCCCCAAGCAGCATCTCTGTTCAGCCCAAATGCAGCCGTGGGGGAATTGGTGGTCACTGGCAGCATACCTTAGGAGCTATTAAGGTGTTCCAGCTCACTTCTGACAGTAGAAAAACTGCCAAGGAGACACAGGGCTTTCTTCATTACCCTTCCTCTTCTCCACCCAGTCACGTTACTCTGGGTGAGAAACTCAGCCATACCCAGCAGGTTTCTTGAGAAAGATGAGCATCACAGTACAGACCAGCAGTGCCTGAAAATGAGGTAAAAGCCTTTTCTGCTCACTTAAGTTGAAGGGGATCTTCTACTGGAGCCCAGGTCAGATGGGTATATGGAATGGAATTGCTGATGCAATTCTGGAGGATCAGGCAGATCCATGAAGGGTTCTTGCACTGTCTCCAATCCCCATGGCCCCCAGAGGCTTAACAAATCAGTAACCTTTCACCTGGGCAGTAGCACTCTAGCCTGGTTTATATCTGCCTCCCCAGTGTGAAAATTTCTGTTATGCACGATCGTGTCTCCCTCTAGTGACTAAATGTATTTTTGAAAGCCGTGCCCTAACATGATTTTTAAAAAGTCTATAAAGTATATATGTATGTATGTATGTATGTATGTAACAAAGTATCCAACTATGACCTATGCATCAAGGTATGAATTGGATTTTGCTTAAAACTGTTCAAATTTTAAAAGAGTTATAGTACTAAGCAAGTATGGTCTCTCTATTTAAACATAGAAGACAGTATCTGACCAGTAAAAATGATAGCTATTGATTAAACATTCATGCTATTTATTTTGTACTGGCAGCTAATCTTTGTCCAAATATTTAAATCCAGACAGTGATATTTAACAGCACCTCTACTAAATTTATTACTTGTGCTTACTAGAGATATGAGGCAAGCTAGAAGATATCTACTCATCCTCACCAACAAAACAGTAGCCTGAATTTGGTTTAAAATGCATAGAAAAAAAAGGAAAACCATGTCCAAAGCGTCATCAGCTGAAGATAAGAGTGGAGATGAACAGAGAAGAGGCTGAGAGCTTTAAGCTTCACAGAAAGACTGCCATTCTGGATTCTTCTCAGCTTATGCCACAAGCAACAATGCACTTTACACTGATAAGAAAAAGCAGCAACAAAGAAAGTGTCAGTAAGGAGGATGTTCTTTAGAAAAGTAGAATCCTTTTATCTTTAACCCTAGTATTATGAGGCATATGTGTATGTAGACATCAACAAATGGAATTGGAGCATAGAGTTTAAGAGTTACTGAAGGTTGGTGCCATGGCACCTATGAAGGATAAGCCCCAGGGAGCAAGGCAAGGCAACACAAAATCTCATGGGTGGCATATAACATTCCTCTCACAGAGACAGAAGGAAACAGTAAAGAAAAAAGACAATACACTGGAAAAAACATTGAAAAATAAAAAAATGCTGAAAAAAAACATTGCAAAACGATTTTTGAAACTCAGTTGGAAGCTGCTAACAGTAGCAACATAAGAACTTCAAACTCACATTTCCACTCAAAAGTTTTAAGAAAATATTATTGTAATAAATATTATTGAAAAAAATAGTTATTACTATCTTCCTTTTTTGTATTGAATTCATTTCCCACACATAAAATAATTTTAATTTTACAACAAGCATCACTTTTGTTCTCAT
This sequence comes from Anthoscopus minutus, assembly GCA_013399455.1. Classification (NCBI taxonomy): domain Eukaryota; kingdom Metazoa; phylum Chordata; class Aves; order Passeriformes; family Paridae; genus Anthoscopus; species Anthoscopus minutus. The sequence goes on from VWYI01003977.1 coordinate 63,232, forward strand.
CTTAGTGGCGCTGCTCCTGCTAAAGTCCACATGTAACAGTCCTTTGGGACCACTCAGAATTCAACAATTTCAGTATTTTTTCTGACTAGGGAAACAGGGGCTGGTTATGTACCTGCCAACATGTTTGGCTTCAAATCTTTGCAGGGTCCTATGAAGCGGAAGCAAGAAATGTCTGCCAAGTTTTATCATGATCGGAGTTTCTTGTTATTCTGCTTGATCCTTTAGGTCTTTCACAGAAAAGACAAAAAAGACAATGTGATTTGAAATCTACAGAAACTGATAAAATTTGTAAGTGGGAATAATGCAGGGCTAGAAGTCAAGCCTGTGAGGATCCTTGCTGATTTCCTTTCACTGATTTAATTTTGCAGCTTCAGGTCACTGGCTAGAGACATAGTATGTCCATAATAGAAAAAAAAAAAAACAAAAAACTGGGAAGAATAAAGAAATACCACCCGTTTATGAACTATGCAAACACTACAGCCAATCAATCACCCCTGCTGTGAAAACCCAGCGAATGTTGTGGTGACCCGCCAGTAAAGGCCACCCCAGCTCTGCCTGTAACTGTTCTTCTACCTGCCCATAGGTGGCGCCAGTCATGTGCGGAACACCTGAGTCCCTGAGTCTGCCAATATCCCCGCAGACCTCGACTGCAGCTTCCAGCCCGGTTTCTTCCTTGCTGTCGCTGGATGTGTTGATCACCAACATTAAACACATGCAGAAGCAACTTCAGACAAGCAGCTAAGCATGAAACACTCTTCTTCTGTCTCCGCTTCACAAGTCACTACCCAACGATGCAGCTGTGTCCTCAAATGGTAAGGCCAAAAGACAGCAAAAAGCAGCCTGAAGCAAACTTCTCAGAACAAGTGGCTTTAAGAATGTTTGGGTGTACTTAATATTGTTTTTTGGGTTCTGCCTCTGCCAAATAGAAGCAGCAAACTCAGGGTCCTGAGGAAACCCATTTCAACAAAGTACACTGAAAATCTGACAAAGTGCAGCACTGGCTATAATTTGTGCCACAGACATTTTTAGATGTTAAGAACTAAGCTAAGTCACAAATGTTTTTCCTGTCCCACAAGTTTCAGAATTTTGGTAAAAAGCCGAAAACCTGAAAAGTAATGCTGTTCAAAATGAAAAATGAGTAGAAATCCCTAAGATTAAATTGTTAAAATATTTCATGAAAATATTATTATCTCCTTTTTTGCTGCTGCCATTAACCGTTCACACTTTAAACTAGAAATTAATTAAAATAATATGATAAAATAATTGTCTTGATTTATAAAGTAATAAAATATTTTTCTGAAAACTATCAAAAGGTCACATTTCAAAAAGACCTTTTTCCCCCAGAATTGTTTCAAGTTAGATCAGAATAATAAAATCTGATCTTTCTTACAAGCAGGTTTTGGGTTTTTTTTCAACATACCTACATTTTTTCCAGAAGAGAAAGCAAAGAATTAAAATGATAATATAGGACTTATTTTGTGTCTTACTACCTTTTCTCATGATCTGCCTATTTTTGCCTTTCATTTTCTAATTATTTTTTTAGATTTTACTTTAATTCTGAGACCCAAAAAGAATTATAAATTATTCCTGTTGCAACATTACTGTAATTCACTTTTCAGCTGGTTTATTTAAATGATTAGTTATTACACAACTCGCTTTTCTCATATAAAAAAAGATGTTTTAACACATTTCAGCTCTGTTAAACTACCTTTTACACATGAACTAGTGTGAATTTTATTTCTGTATTTTCCCAACTTATTAAAAGGGTAGTACTTCACAAAGAAAACAGCAGGATGGATTTATTATTTAAATTAGTCCTAGTCCAAGCCTTCATATCAATTTAACATGAGTAAAGTGTTTAAGTTTCCAATGTTGCCCAGCTGCATGACTGGAATCAAACTTATAATTGCCTCTTTGGGATTTAAAACTATTAGAGTTGTGCTTTTATGTTCTTTTGTCTTGCTTGTATCACTTTTTCAAGTCTATGAAGTACAGCTGGCACAATGAAAGTTTGATCAATGCATAACCGATGCAATGTATATTTCTTCCAGATATGTAAAACCCAATATTTTAATAACCCAAAATATTAATCTATGAAAATTATATTTTCCAGCTACTTATTCTTGGAATCAAAAATCAATTTCAGTCTTGAGGGATATGGTTTGAGTGGGACTTTCCAGTCTGGGTTTTTCAACAGTAAAAAATTGAAAATATTAAAATTAATCTTAAAATGAATGATATCCTGATGTGAAGTTTCAATTGCCAGGGCAGACTTTTTTTTTTCTCATACTGTGATACTTGAATAAAATTATCCTGGTAATATAGGAATTAGCATTAGAAAAAGACTATAAAATCAGTCTTCATTTCCTTACCAATTTAGTATCCTTTCATGTATCATTGACATATATGCTATTAGATCATATTCTCTAATCCTTTAGGCCTCAGAGTCATGCTTTGGGCATACACGAAATCACCACACACCTGCAAAGAAATTGAAAAATTAAACCATTCAGTTTTGGCAACATGAACTTGTCTTCAAGTTCCAGAGTACATTAACCTGATAGATAATTAATTTTTTAATTGATTTAGTAGTCTTCTCCAGCTAAAGCCTGACTCTTCTGGAATTGGTGGTGGTTCTGAAGGTATTCAATACAAACCAAGAATTCAGACTCTGGCCTTCAGATAATATTTATGACACTGTATCTTCTGAAAGCAAAAGTAAAAGAAAGTAAAAGACAGGGAACATTTCAGTACACACTTCTTGATGAAAGATTTTCTAAATAATGATGTATAAAAATATTGTCGGTATACAGTATAAAACTGTGGAGCCAGCTTAAACATTGTGATGCCAGATGTCTTGTTTTTCAGGAATTTTCACAATATTTGATGTTTTTCTCTGGAAGTTCAGTTTCAGGGTTTAAATTATCACATCAGCTTCAGAAGCAAGGCTCCAAATAAAATGGGCAATAGTTGTGAGTACATTTTGAAGCCACCATTAAACTCTGGATTCCTATGTTATATGTAGCTCATCACATAGCCCTGTGTTGTTCCAGAACATTATTGACTTTGTCAGGCATGTAAGCTGTCCATATACCATCAGAAAACCTCTCACAGCTGCACTAAATGTATTAAGGAATGAGCCCACCTTCATAGGAGTGAATGGACTTCTTACACTGCCTCCCTTGCTCCAACTTCATGTACAAGACAGTTTGTTTATGGCAGTATGCATAAAGATGGAGCCTCTAGGAGCTGTAGATGGCTCTCCTACACACTCTTTATATATGTGTTATAAATAAGTTTATTGGAACAGAACTTGCATCAAAAGAAATGTGGTTTGACTGAAAGCTGCTGCTACAGTAGATTTGCCTTGTCTCAGTAGAGAGGAAGTTGTCATACTATCCAGAACCTGACAATACTCAAATTTCTTCTTTCTGTCTTAATTCTGAATTGTGGAGCTTATATGCATATTTATGAATCCAAGACTGACATCCTATTAATGCCTTTAAATAAATAGTTAATATCCACAGAAATGACAAACCTTACTCACTGTACCTTTAGCAACACGATGAAGATATTTTGCATATTTAAACAGTCATATAAGCAGTTAATACTCACTAGAATGATTTTACATCTATCTTGTACATTGTCATCAAAAACTGATGTAGCAAGAACATATCTACAAGTGCAATATGTCCCATCTGTTTTCTAGAACAAAGGATATACACAAAGTAAGAACAATGATCATTCAAGGGAAGACACCAACACCACTAAGTTAAGAGAAAGTCCTCAGAATGTTCTGAGATCTTCACGTTCAGTGTATATATTAAACAGACAACTTTTTATTTGCTAGTCCAACAGTATTTCTGACAATTCTTCCACACTATATACTCCATGGAACTCTTCTCCGAGATTGTTTCTTTAATTAAGGCTCTCAGTGTGTTCCTATAACTCTGGAAGATCTGACTCTACTGTTGCTAGTAGTAATCTTCCTGAAATACCTCAGTGATTGAAGAAGTGACTCTGGCATTATTTGGCAGATCTCATAGAGTTTTCCAAAAACACCTTATTTTTAAACTTTTACTGCTGATTGTAAAACATCATGCTCAGATGGCTTTAGACATAGTTTCTTCTGTTCTCAACTGATTGCTCAGATCTGGCAGCTTCAAACAATAAGTAACCTGGATTGCTTATCCCTTTCTAGTACTTAGGCCATAACAGTCTTCAGCCATTTTTGAAAATATATGAGAAGTCTTCTTGCAACATTTACTACCTAGAGAGAGAAAAAAACCACTATGACTTATTAGTAAAGCCTCTCCCTTCTTGAAAATCAATGGGATTCGGCTCCTATATTTCTGCAGGTCCTGAGAGTGTTAAGGAAACATCCTGGTCTCACCGCTGGCAGACACTTTAACAGTCACATTCCCAGTGCCAGACACTTTCACTGCTGGGACTGAAACACCTTTACAGTAGTGAAGTGAGCCAGTGTGTTCCTTGCTTTACACACCCCAATCATGCAGTCAGACCAGGTTTCCTTACCGGTTTGATCACAGGTTTCCCATAGTAGTCTCAAATGTCCATAAAGCCATTTATTCACGACACAGCCTCCGAGGAGAACCCCCAACAAAGGAACCCCCTCACAATCTACCTGTGGGCAAGTCTTGCTTTTCTGGAGTCTTTGGCTCCAGCTGTGTCTCTCAGTGTCCATTCACCTCCGGGGCCAGTAGTCTTTGCACCCTTTGTTATGCAAAGGTTGGCAGTTCACAGCCTCTTGTCTCTCTGGGCTCTCACCCAGACCTCAGTCTGCATATTGAACTGCAGCTTACAAATTGAGCTACCTGCACCAGGTGTTTTGCTCAACTGGAAAGTTGGACTTGGGATGTTGAAAGTGCAGGCACATGCCGGGAATTCTTCTCTATCAGACCTGCGTCAAGAAGAGGTTTTTTGCACCCTCCTAATAACCATGCATTCCCACTGCTTCCCTGTCAAAGGCTAAAATCTCTCCATTGTGACAATACTTGTGTGTTTATAGTCAACACTACTTTTCAAAATTTCCTTTAAAAAAATTATTCCACATAAATTAAATATTTCTACTATAGTGAAGAGCTGGACCCAGGACAGAAAGGAAATTTCCGAAAATAGTTTTTCCATGAAATGTTTTATAAAGCCTTGAAGTGTTCATTAACCAGAAATGTGGGGTTCTGTCACCCTCAGCCTTCTCATATCACCATCCCAGCATGAGAGGATGGGAGCTGTAGAATGAAATTATTTTTTCACTCTGATATATCTTATCCTCTCTATGAAATATGTTTATCCCATCTAGCTCTTGCTATCAGTCTGAGACTTGGTTTGTCAAGGTTTAGGAAAGTTCAAACATTTGCAAAATAGTTCCTAGTTTTGACTGTGAAAAACATCATCAATACAACTCTGCTGCTTGTGCAGCTGTCTCTGGTGGTCGTCCCAGGCTTCAGGGGTCATAAAAGGGATGAAGTAAGGATGGTCTTCTTCGGGCTGACTTTTCGACCCCACTGCTTTGCACATGCCCATTGATTCCTTGGCCACGGTCCAAGCCAGGGGTCAGGATCCATTTGTTCCCAGAACATAAGGAGCTCCATTTTTCAGTTATCTTTACACCCTGTATCCTGTTTTTCATATACATTCTTCCTCCTTATGAGGCCTTTTCTTGGTGTCTGGCACATAGTCTCTTCCTTCAATACCTTCTAATTTCTATGATTAATATCTTCTAGTTCTAACCTCATGTTTCAAGGATACCAAAAGACCACCAGAAAACCTCTTGTCAACTCAAATGGTTGTATGATTTGGATGAAGTTGCGAAACTTGTATGAGTTGTGTTAGAGCCTCCTTCTGCCACAACCAGTATTTCTGGACCTTTCAAGCTTTTTATCCCCTGCACATGGTACCTATACATAAGAGATGTGACTCTGGCATGCTCAGCCATGGCAGGCATGTTCATGACCCAGAGGGGAAGCATACTTCAGCCTGAACTCCTTGAAACGACAACTCCTTCCCTCTATTTTATTATGGTCTTCCCTTCTCTCAGACACTTTGTACATCAGTAGATGATGGATGAGAAGGGAACTCAAAATGTTCTACGACATTTGCTTGAGAACAAGACTCAATTAACAGAGAACGAAAGGTGGAAATTGGTTGTGCAAAACCTGCATGAAACACAAAAGCCTTGAATTCTCTGCTCCTCTCTGTGAGTTGTCTTCACATTCAAATACCTTCTGGTGCTGTGTATAAAATAAAATTTCTTGGGGTTGGATGAAAATTTTACCTTTGCTAGAAGTCCCCTGGTTAAGTCTGCTGTTGCTGGGAAACTCTGCAGCCTTTCCTCAGACCTGAACTCTGTAGTCTTCATCTTTAATTAGCTTTTCCTTGACCCCTCCATAAGGCTTGCCACCGAAAGGCTTCTCCACAGGTTGAGGAAGACATTTGCTTGTGTAAGTAAGGAACTGATAACATCTCTTTAGAAATGCTAAGGCTAAGAAAGCTGCCAGGACCTACAGAGCACTCTGTCTTGGCTTCACAATAACAGGGTTTTCTGCAGAATACTCCAAAGTGGCTTTCAATTAATGTAATTTCAATTTACTTCTTTTGTGTCTCTTACATTTCCTGGGTTCAGGCCATTCCCAGTCATGAAGATTTTACACACCAGAAGAAAAAAAATGCTGTTTTATGTAGTCTTTTCACAAAGAGACCTCTTGCTCTCTGCAACTCAGCTAAGCACCCACATGCAAGCAGCATGTCCCTCAGCTAAACAGGCATCATGGATGGGGCGCAGACATGAAGTATTCCCTGCCAAAAAGTCAAGGAAATTTTGTGGCACTTAGATCAGTTTCAGCTGGAAACAGTTGTGTTTTTGCAAGAACTTATCACAATGTCCACCTCAAGGCATCTTCCTACAGCGCATCCACCACAAAGCTGAACTCCCAGATCTCTCCATGGTCAGCAATGAGAAATAGGCACTGTCAGAGGAAGGCATAGTTCAAGACCCTGCTGCTAGTGCCCAAATCTGCCCCCTAAAAATGTTTCTCTCTCTCTCCATTGGTGGTACCTTGGAAGGTGAAACTATATTTTGGCAGTTGCAGAAAGCTAGATGGAAGCTTCACTGCAGCTTCACTTTTATAACTGCTTTCCTAAGGATATTTTGCATTTCTCCTGGGTGACCACAATATTAGCCAAACACTGTGCAGTACGGTTTTTATTTATTAGAAAGGACGCTTTCTTCCACCTTACTGCTTTTAGTCATAGGAGTATTTCCTCCTGCTTCCTACAGCCAGGAAGTCGTGTAATTTCCTGAGCTTTCCCACACTGGGCCACGAAGTGGGCAACACCTTCAAAGCTGGAGTCAAAGGAAAAAGCTCATCAGGCATGTAGAAGTCACTGGACTGTGTGAGGAAACAATGTGTCTCATCTTCAGTCACTTGGGGTTAGCTGCCCCTGAGCCGCCATGGCCTGCAAACCATTGTTGGTGTATTAGACACCCATTCCTTGAAATCACCAAGGGTCTTCAGGCAAAATTTCTCTGCTTTCTGGGATTATTTTGGTGGTAATGTGTTATCTAACAGCCTTCCTTTTTTTTAAGTGGCCTCAAAAAATTTCTGTTGTCATCACTTAGCATCAGAGACCTTTTCCTCCATGTCAGAGAAGGCTTAGCTGCTGCTTTACTTTTCTGGCCCAACTCACATGCTCAAAGGTTTCCCACAACTACAGCCTTGCCATGTGGAGAAAATCTAGGAATTTGTTATGATGTGGCTCTCAGTGGAGAAATATTTAACTGTGAGGATATGCCTCCAAATCATGTAGTACTACATGAAAGTGTTTGCTGAGACTACTTTTTCTGGCTCTGGCCACAGATTCTTTTGACTTAACCTGCTACACTTCTTTGTACAATTCACTTCATTTTCTCTCCAAAGTAAAAGAAACTCACGCTTGTGACATTGACATTATTTCATCTTCCAAATGACTGATTACATTGTCCCTTTCTATTTATTTCCTGGTAAGCACTGCTACAACAATTTTATAATTCTCCCTTCCCCTTTGCAACATGATGCCCAACATAACTGCAGTAAAGAAAAATCTTGTACAGGAATTGCTCTTCCAGGCTTGTATTGTGCTTTTCAACAAGCACCTTCACAGTTTAAAAGTGAAGTAAAGAAGCCTTATCCATGTGGATACTCGGGGTTTGTCATGAATATACCCTGAGGGCCTATGATCTGCTTCTGTGGTAATAGCACAGCTACATGTGATGACTAAGCTCCTGACATTCAGGGAAAACAAGAATAATATTTTTTTCCCCATCTGAATATAATTTTGCTGGGCTGACATATATATTTTGAGTCCTTTCACTGTGAGCTTCTTCTTGCACTAGAGCTGTTTCAAGCGCTGCTTAACTTTTCCTTGTAGTGAGACTTCCCTTGTCTTCATAAAGTGTTTTGTTTCTTTGCCAACAGCATCCTCAAGTTTTTGGATTGCTGCTTCATCTTAGTTGTTTATGGACACCCTGTGACTTCTGCTCTTTGTGGTGCCCAATACTAGCTGGTAGGTAGTCACCCAGCCCATAGCTTTCCATTTCAGGGGAAATTGTTTTACAGCGTTGACTTCATTTGTGGTTCCCAAAGTCCTCAATTTGCTATGCAGTGATTTACATTCTGCTATAACCCAGCTTTAGTTTATTCTTCCTGAATTCTGACTGAGCAGTGGTATTCCCTCTTGTCTTGGTCACATATGTCTGCACTGTCATGTATGTTTTCACCTCCTGTCAACAGTCATGCATCATGCACCCGTTTCCCAGGAAATTTTGTGCGCTGATAACAGGCAAGCAGGTGTTTCCTACCAAATGTTGTGGCTGCTCATCTCTTCTTCCAGTCCCACCTACCTTGCCCAGGATGAGCAATTTATATTCAGAATATGCTTCAAGATCCTTATAAATTATAGCCTATGGCACAGGGAGCCTATTTTTTTCCAGTGATCAGCAAGTATCCAGACTATCTTTTTTTTCATCTTTATACTCACTTTAGAGGTTTGAATACTTTAAATCATACCCGTTTCTTAGACGCTGAGGTTCTTTTGCATTTCACTCGTGGAAATAGCTGCTGAAATAACTGATTTGTTGGTACCAGAAACTTGGGAGGTAACTTATTTTTGCAGTTTCCAGTTTTGCCCGTGTTTCTGGACACAAAAGTTCCTAGCAATTAGAAAAATATCTTACCTCTGCTATGGAATGGATTTCCCATGCATAAAGACTTTTATGAAATGACATCATTTTTCTGTGTTAAGACTGATTTGACAGCATGTCAAACACATAGAGAGATCCTGACCTTTCCCTTCACATCTATAGTCAATCTGTAGTTCTCCAACAACTGGGGCTGAAGAACTTCGTATTTCATTAGTGGAAACCAAATGGAAGCTGTCTTTTGCCCTTCTTGTGTCTCATGAATATAGAATACCTTTTCCCCAGATGTTTATTCAAAACTGAATATCAGAGGTTCTCCTTTGGCCCTATGCAGCTAATTAGACCTAGGAAGCTGTCTACATTGTTATCCTTCTCTTTGCCATGTACTGTAGCCAAGAAGAGTTCTGTGTCACTGCAGCTGCTGGAGCCTCTTTGAGGGTGCTCTCCAACTGCACTGTACACCCTGTGCTTTTCTGTTTGCTTATGCATCATGCTTCTGCAAAATGATTTACTTTGTGCTTGGACTCAAAGATTTACTTTGTGGCTGGACTCAAAATAGCCTTATTAAAATGCAACTCTTTTGGTAAAGAGTTGCTTTTTTGCTTTACTTTTTTAGTAAAGGTGTAATGAAACATTTGGAACATGAAAACAGAATGTTTTTCTATTTTGCACAGGGAAGTTTAGGAAGAGGGTGAACAGCTTCTCAGCTGTTGAGTCAGCATTTGGAGGGAGAAGGAAGTAAGGGTGAAAATGGCCAGAGCATTATTTTCTTTTAGCACAGTTTTGACAGTCAGAATTGGAAACAGTGTCGGAATGCAAAGCTGCAAATAAAGGTAAATTATGCTTCCATCTAGATTCAAAAGCAAATTCACAGCTGCCTGTAAATTAAAACTAAGGCCAGCTCAGTAGAGCCTGCATCTGCCTGCACTTCAGGCTGATGGGGTACCAAGCAATTCTTACATGCCAGGAGGATAGCTGTGTGCACATGGTGCTGAGTCCATTATATGCCATCCTGACAGGCATGTCCCACATGATGGAGAATACTGAT
>VWYI01003982.1:281-78597 GCA_013399455.1 Anthoscopus minutus
GTCATCTTCAAAAGGCAATGTGCCCTGTCATGAGACAGAAGCCAAGATTCCGCATGCTGTACTTTCCTGGGGGAGGCTTGTCTCTGCATTCACAACAGGAAGAGCTTAGGCAGCCACCTGAGAATGCCTACTTTAGCTTTTAGATGGCTCAAGTTTAACGAGATTAACGTCAACCCTATTCACCCGTTTGCAAGACTCCAAACAAATCACATCTTGCAGAATTATTTGTTTAAAGTCTAATTTGAACACTTTACTACCAACATCTTGTTCAGTACCTGACTTTCAAACTATAAAGCTTCACCTTGCATGTCCATCAGACAAGATTATGATTTTAACGTCACTGCAGCTGATGTTAATCTGGTATTTTATGATCATAGATTGGGTATTTGACTAGTATATGGAATAAAACATGGTATAGCATAAAAGAGAAATTGTAATATTCAGCTTAGGGGTTTGCTGAAAGGCTGAAATTCTTCTCGGGTTCATAAACTTTTTCAAGCAAACATGAATCAAGAGACAGGCCAGGTTCAAGAAACACACAGCCAGTGCTGTAAGCAGAAACAAAATGCTGCGCAACATGGAAGATTATATGGTATGCACCACTCCTTTTGAATAAGAATTCAATTTAACTTCAAGTTTGAACAGTTTATTACTGTTAATACCAATGACTGACAACAAAGACAAACAATAAACTCCCAAACAAAATTTTCCCATCCCTATCTCTTCTAAGAGGAAGATTCAATGAAGCAAAAAATAAATTATAAATCAAGAATTATTTGGAATTTATTTTCATATAAATGCTAAGAAAATATTGTCTTTCTGTTGATATTATTTCAAACACAATTAATGCAATTTTCATCCTACCCATGAAGCTAAATTTGTTTGAAGCTGAAGTAGGAGATACAAAGTGATAAAAAACCCCATAAAGGTAAGCTTTACTTATATCTATCATAAGAACACTGTAAGGTGCAAAAACTGCTAAAATAATTTTCTAGTGATGACAAATCAAACTAGAGGTAAAAAATGTGGATTTTTTTCACTTTCCACTTAATTTGCAGTTTCATTTTACTCAGGACATAGGCAACAACATGTTATCTCTTCTGGCACATTAAAGTGTTTTGTGCAGCCTCCATTTGGTCTCTGAGGAAAAAGCGGTTTAGTTAATTTTCCATACTTGTTTAAAGCAATTTGTGATAAGCAGGTTGGGAATGGGAGTTTCCTAGCACTATTTCTACTAGTCTGAGAAACTGTATCTAGTTCCATATTTCTTATTGAAGAAATAGAAGAATCATTTAGTGTTTTTCTGTATCACTCAGATCTAGACTGTACCACAGATCTGAGTCAACTTCACATCCAGGATGCATGAAATGATTATTGGAATACTAGGAATGAGCAAGACGGACAGCTCCATGCTCTAACTTAATTCTAATCTATTTCAACATCAGTCATTACCATTTACTCGATGGTAAATAATTACACTTTTTATTAACACAGTTACACATGAAAATTTCATACAGAAATTTCCAGACATTAACTGTGTATTCTGCATAAGAGACTTCATTCAGAGAAAAACAACAATGAATAAAAATGTACCATTTTTAACATTATTTGTGTTTTTAAAAAGATGTCATATAGTCTATTTTGTTATGCTCCCTTGCATACAGTCCTAATTTTGATATGTAACACAATTTAGATCACTCATTAAAACATTCCATGAGATAAGATTTAGTATTTCCAAACTGTATTTTATTCTTTGCCCAACTTTTTCAAATACTAACTCTTTTGTACCATTTTAACTGCATGCATAATTAGCCATTTGCCCAATTCCATATGAAGTTTGCTTATAGGAAGTCTTCTGCAAGCAAAGTCTGAAGAAGGAACTGGGGGAAACTAAAGATGAAGTACTAATTTTTCATGTGCACCAAAATAAAGAAATTAATCATTATATTAATACCTGTGTGCTCTTTATGGTGTTTAAAGAATGCAATGTTGGAGAGATTCCCCGTCCCACATTAGGCAGTTAGACCACCTAATCCCTTTCAAAGGCTGATGAAGTTACAGCCTAAGGCCACAATTCTGCTCCTGCTTTCTCAGCTTTTATTCCTTATGTTGCAGGCATAGAAATATTGTGAAAGCATAACAAAAGCAATGAAATAACATCATTATCAAAAGCAATGAAATAACTTATCATCACTTATTTCAACTGACCGTAAAAAAAGAACATAATCTGGACTTCCTAGGGTTTAGGAGATGCTTCTACTTCTATAAAATGCAGTCTCATATAAACATTTTCATTACAATGTGACTTTGCTTTAAATTTTTGCCCTGTAAGATGGCTATTTTGGCTCTGATTTGCTGCATCCCACCTGCCTTCCAGCACAAACATGGACACCGTGAGTAGAAATATTTTTTTCCAGTTGCTAGGATGACAAAGAGTACAGGAACTGAAAAGTCAGGCTACTGCAGACATATTGTGACTAGCATGATGAAAAAGCTCATTTTATTTCCTCTTTCCAAAATTCTTTTACCTCCTGCTTAAGAGTTCAGTTGTGGTCGCTGAACACTAGATCTTATAGCTCTGAAAAGGTTGTTATGATAAAAGCTGTATCAAGACATGCGTAGATGAAGAATATACAACAGGACAAAGTATCAGTACAATCTAAATACAAATGGTCACTTAAGAATAGGAAGAGTTGCCTCTGACAAAAACCCATTCTGTCCTTTCTAAACATGCAGCAGCCAGCGTTCCAGCTCTATCCATTAGCAAGATCTCATGTAATCCTTCAGGAATGCAAGAAGGTCTCTTCTTTGGCTTATATTCTTCTACCGAGGGAGAATCTCATAGAAACACCGATTATTTTTAATGTTTAGATGATTGTTTTTCATTAAAGATAGTGTTTATTTAAGACCTATCCATTGATATAATAATTTGTAGCTGGGGTTAAACCACAAGACACAATGAAGTTCATTCTAAGACAGAATTCCTCATCTTTTATGGGTTTTGAAAGTTTCTGGCCCAAATATCTGTATCTTCTGGTATCACCTGGATGAGAGGAAGCATTTGAAATAACAGACCTTGTCCTATTTACAGCCCAATGTTGGAGGAATTCAAGTGAGTTTTGTGAGGAATTCAACAATGTACCAATAAAAAAGTGACTATCAGTCATGTAAGTCACTATAGTGACTATAAGTCACTATAAGTAAGTAAGCAAGCCACACTTGCTTGTCTAAGCACAATTTTAGCTCCTTAAAAATCACCCTGACTGCTGACATAGATATGTAATTACTTTTCAACATTACAGAAGTGATTATTCTGAAAAGATAATGAAGTGGGGATAATGTCTTCACAAGATCTGTTGTACAAATTTTGTTAATAGCATTTTTACCCCGACACACTCTCACCAGAAATCTGCTTATACCACATAAAAGATGCTGGAAAGCATCTGCTGAGAGTGATCAGACAGATCTATTTCTACAGTTTTGCCTCTGATGTTTTCCATACCTTGGTCCACATGATATTTTTCTTGTCTTTATGGCAAATACAGCCCTTCAAATAAACAAAAAAATTGCTGCCATGGATTAATCTGTGTTTCTTTATGTCTTATGTTAATCAAACATTGGCAAAGTTACTGTGCTCCTGAATTTCCACAGTGCTTCTCTTGGGGAAGTTATGTTCTGTAATCAGGCTTTGTGTTATTTTGCTGCTTGTTCTGTGAAAGTTCCTTCATTTTTCTGGAAGGGCTTCCTTGTCTGCTTGTCCTTCTTTTAAATTTTTGCCAGTGTTATTTCTGTTCATTGGATTTTTATGCAAATGAAAGTTGTAAATATCTGGGATGACCGAACCTGTTGGCTGAGACAAAGCCTAGCACCAGATCAGATGAAATAACCAAAAACATTAAAAAAGGGATTGGTGAGTAGAGCCAGGTTCAAAGAAATATGATTTTATGACACTTTTGCCTTTTTATTGTGTTCCCTATCTCATTCTTATTACATATCCTGTCACATTAAATAATGACGCTGAACAGTCTCTCCTACTTCTGCAGAACAAAGGTTCCTCACTTCTGTTTCATTAAGCCAGGGCAAAGATCTTTCTGGATGTATTATGTCAGTAAGTTTTATGTACCAGATATTACTTTCAAATTCTGTATTTTCTCAGGATTTTTTGATGCTTGGTTTCAAATGAGCTCCACAAGAAGAATGTCTTTTGGGAGCTTAGTAGTTGTTTTGGGCTTTTTTATGCCGTAAACATTATAAAGAAACCCAGTACAATTTCCCAGAACTTATATGAGTAAGTATTGCGTTTTGTCATTCAGAGAAAAAAAAAATCAAGCTACATATAACAGGTAAACTTATAATACAGTCACCTTTTAATAAAGCATGCTTCCTGTGGAAGGCTTTCATTTTCCTGGTATATTACAGTGATACTTTGTGTGATTCATCATGTAAATGTTTGTGTTTCACAACAGCAACATTGGTGTGAAACCTGTACTGCAAAGAAAATAAGTTTCTCAGAGTCCTCCCCTTGACAGCTTTTTAAAGCAAAATCATATTTTTTTTCTTATATGTACAACACCAGTGATCATTTCCATATAAAAACTGTGTAATTCTTAACAGAATAAACTCTGAGGTTAATTTTATATTTTTACCTTCAGAATTATATAACCCATAAATATCTCCAGTCTCTTTCAGAGGCTGATAAAATTCTGAAGTCCTTCTCACATTTGTTTCTTACTCTCTTTCTTCTGGTATATTGGTGATCAGTGCTTCTCAGCATGAGACATGTAATAGGTATTGAAGGAAGATCATCCCAATTTGCAAACATCAGATTTTTTCTCCGTAGAACCATAAAGTTTCAATTGGAGAAATGTGGTGACAAAAGCACTTCCTATTCATTCTGACAGCAATATTTCTAATATTTCATAAGTTGCAAAATAAAAAGAAAATTTCATAACTAGATAAAGCATCAGAAAATATGGCATATGCTCCCAAGACACACTCTCTCTTAATTGTGTTGTATCATAAAAGAAAATACATAAATCATATGGGATTCAAAATATTTACCTGGAAACAGTCCTATCTGAAAAGCAGAGCAGTTGTGGAGACATATTATCAGGACCAGACAGTGGAACATCGCCATCACTTTCAACCACACTTTTCAACAACATCCATAGACTGGCGGGGGATAACTGGTCCACTTCCTAAAATGTCTTTTTTTTTCTGCATGGGTCTTTCCTGTTAGGGCTGGTGTTAAGAAACAACATGGTTTCCACAATCAATAGAAATGTGGTGAAAGACAAGTTTGTATTTTTTTCCAGATGCAGACAATATCACCACCAAGATACCTCAGTTTCAGAGAGATATGTCTACCTAAATAAACAACTTCCTGTTCCATGTGAAACCAGACAAGACTGAAGACATTCTGTACTAATAAAAAGCACAATATTCAAGAAGGTTGCCAAGAAACATCTTTGTCCATCTTAAAGCATCAATCAGTTATTGCCAATGCAGAGAATGGGATTGTTTTAAATTGGATGCCATAAAAAGCCCACAGATCTATCTCATAAGATCATTTTAGAAGAGAATAGTTTTTCCTGTTCAAGCAGAATACAAAATGAAACTTGAAATTTCAATAGCACTGACCATAAAATATATACTATTTCATAAGTACCTACTCATCTTCAAAACGATTCAAGATTTAATCAGTCTTACGTGAAAGGTAAATTCACCTATCTGTTCTTAGACTCATTAAGAAAAGGAAGTAAAAACTAATCCATTTTACTGAAGTAGGACAAATGGACTTCAAATAATAGAACAAACTTTTAGGATTGACCTGAGAAAATTACATGTCGATGTGAAAATATTTGTTTAACCTCCTTTGAATCTGTTTTCTCTTAACCTCTAAACTGCACCGGCAGACTGGGCATGGCATTCCCATCAGAAAAGCAACATGCTTTCTTTAAGAGACAAAGAAATGCAACACAAATATGCAAATAACAGAAGGCAAAATATGGCTTTGTATATTATTTTAATAACAAGACATTCCAGTGATGAGAAGGAAGAAACAATGACTAATTGATACTGCTATTTTCATTTGCTGTGCTCAGTGAAGGAGATGAGATGTGGACAAGAAGCAATAGTCAAAGCACAGAAGTAAACAAGAAATTTTACCAAATAAATAAGCAACAGAGGTCGCTCTGGAATTCCTTCTAGGAGATGGATTTATGCATATGCAAAGAGAGAATGTGTTCTTTAAAAAACACCACTGATCCATAAGTTATAATTTTTATTATGCATTGTTTATTGATATTTTTTTCCTCTGATTTATATCTTGGAAGCCAATACTAGTGGGCAGAATCTTTAAAATAAAAGTACTCTAAGAACAAACAGGAAATGGAATACAGTTTGTAGAAAGAGGACATTAGGTCTGTGCCCAACAGAATTTTAATCTTCAGTAACATTGAAGACATAATCCTGCAATTACATTTTTTAATATATAAAATTCAAAGCCAGCACTTCTTTGATGTAGGTACTAAATACTCAGCTATGCCCCAAAAAGGAATCATGATACCTGTTTTACAGTTACTTCTTGCCTCCCAGACCAGCTAATATTTTTTATCTGGGTCAGAGAACTTCCTCCCAGATTAAACCTCTTGTCTTTCTCATCTTCAGGGAAGCTTTGTTTTATGGAATAAATGAGTGGGCGTCTCTGCAGTCTGAGGTATCTCTCTAGTAGAACTCTGAAAAGCCTGAAAAGTTAGTTCTGATCATAACCAACACTTGCTTTCTCCTCTATTATTAAGCTACATAAGACAATTCAAATAAGACATATTAGATTCTTCTCAACCTGAGGAACTTTAATAATTTTCCACAAGGAATTCTAGAAAGTCCTCTCTGCTTAAAGCAGGGCAATTCTCCAGTCAAACACACACAAGTGCCACGGTGACAGAGATTTAACAAAGAGATCAGTGTGCTAGGCAGTACTCTCTTTGTCTCCAAATGATGTTCAGGAGGATAACTAGTGTTCTGAAATGAAAGTAAGAGCTTTCTGTGGGACTGCCCGGGGACTGGAGGCCAAATGATGCTATCTCTACATTGCATTTGCCAAACGCAAAGTGAGAACTGTGTGAATTCTTTTTTAAGGGGATTTACTGCAATTAACAACACAGTGAATTTGGCTGGGAAATGACATTTAATACTGCAGAAGGGCTTTAAACTTTGAGCAATATGGTCTAGTGGAAGGTGTTCCTGCCCATGGCAGGTTGGAAGTAGATGATCTTTAAGGTCCTTTCCAACCAAACTGTTCTGATTCCATGAATATTCTCATTCTCTTTGGAACTGACACTTCCAGTCTGAATTCAGCCAAAGCGACTTTGACTTGAATAGGTAATTCCAGGCAGGATTCCTGTAAAGTGTGTGACTTCTAAGTGTCTGTTTCAAATTAATTTTTATTTTCTGAGTAGTCTTCAGTATCTTTTCCTATTAAAATAGCAACTAAGGCAGGTTTTACCTATATTTAGACTTGTATTTCTGACAGCTTAATCCCTTACAGTTCTGGAGTCTTTTTTAACTGGTTTACTTTGGAGGACTGAGAAAAAGTAACCTATCT
Organism: Anthoscopus minutus; assembly: GCA_013399455.1. Classification (NCBI taxonomy): domain Eukaryota; kingdom Metazoa; phylum Chordata; class Aves; order Passeriformes; family Paridae; genus Anthoscopus; species Anthoscopus minutus. The sequence goes on from VWYI01003982.1 coordinate 7,888, forward strand.
GGAATCAGGAAATGATCATCTGAAATTTTTAAAGAAGCATACTTACAAAACTATTTCCTCTTAATTGACAAAAAAAAGAACACCAAACCTAAGTATTAATCACTTTATTCTCTAAAAATTGATCCAAGTACATAAATTTTACTGTCTGTTCCTGTAACTTTGAATGTCATGAATTGTGCAACGATTTGAAGATGGTTTTTTAATTTTAGCTTTGCATAAAACTACACTTTATTTTATACAGCCAGAAAAGCACTCTTCAAAAGAAAGTGCTATAGTTGAAAATTTGAACAATGCAGTTTTTTAAATACCAAAGTTAATTTCACTCAATCATCCTTATTTACTCCTGTCATATATGTACACTGTGTCATTGCTCTACTCCCTATTATCAACAACTTGCCCAAAGCCTCCCAAAAGCTTTGCATCAGGAAGTTTGGGAGAGGAAGCCAGCGGAATCAAGAAGCCGTGGTGGAGATGGAAACCATGGAAGGAATCTGTTACCTGCCCTCCTGGAGATCAGCACATGGACAGTGCTACTATGGAAAAGGTGTTGTGGTTGAGCAAAAAGATTTTCTGATTCATAGTGTCCCTTTAAGGTCTCATTAGATCCCACACATCCGTGATGTCTGTTATAATCTAAGAGCTTTTTCCTAAAAGAAGGGTAGAAACAACTTGGACCCTTTTACAAGGCGAGCACATCTTATATTATCAATAGCTTATATTTGGATTTATTTGTGACTGTGAATGCACACGGATTAGATCCATCTCTTTGGTCTTTTTGCTGGAACACACACTGTCCTAGACACACAGCTTCCAAGTGAGACTGGAATTAGGAATTACGGTTCTTTACATGACACATATCTTTCCTGAATCTGCTTGCTTGCTTGAAGCAAATCTATATCAGCATGGTAAAGGGTTTTAAATAAATATTCAGAGATAATTTTAATTGCCAATAATATAGAGCAGTAAGACCTATAAAATCCCCAGATGTTCCAGAATATGTTTCCATCTTCCAGTGAGCAGAGCAGAAAGAGTGCTTCCAAGAATTAGGCCCCATCCTGTCCCAAATATTAATGCAGTGCTCAAGAATTAAACTTATGGTTGTTTTTAGTAAAAATATTCTACCATCCCCAGTTTGCCTTTATCCCTAGGCTACAGCTTTTACAATCTTTGTATAACACCTGTTTAAAACATAATGAGTTAGTATCCAGCAATTTTGCCAGTAACCATATGCACATTGTTTGCTTTTCCAAGTATTTGTCCACAGTATTTAAATTGCTTTCAGACTTATAGTCTATGTATTCAGAGCTGGGATACTGGGTTTTTTCTAAATGAACTAAGAAGTGCCAAGCACATCTTTTTTCTCCTCCTCTCCATTTCTCTGCTTCTGGCTAGAAATGGAAGCACAGACCAGATCTTTCTACAAAGCCCTGCCTGAAGATTTAGAAGGTGACAGGTCATGGAGTTCAGCTCTGATGTTTTATCAGGTTAAGTGTCCCTTTCTCTATTATTTATGGTGAAAGCCATAAATAAATAGCAAGAAATAAAGAATTTTTGAAGCAGTTGCTTTGTCCCTGAAAATAAGTCCAGTATTCAGCTGGCATGCAGGCTATGTTTATTAGGAGTCCTTCTGACCACCCCAACTGGCGCCTGTCCTTCCACCTAAATGATTTCTGTCTAAGCACCACTCTTCCCTAAAGACGGGATGTCTTCACTGCCGAGACCAACTCCCATCCTACAGAGGTTCTATGTTCTCACAGGACTAATTTAACTTCTTTATTTCTCCACATCCTATAGACAAAGTGCCAGAAGTAGAGTCTTGAAGGTAGAATTCTCTTTCAAGAGTACTTTCACTTTACAAGCTTGACTATAGTCTTAGATAAAGTCTAATGTGGGAAAGAAACTGTTTTGTATATACTTTCCCCCATTGGGCTTAGGAAGACCCTGGTATTCTAAATGCTGCCACACAGCTTGCCACGATCACTAACGTGCCAGAAGCAATTACAGGATCTCTTAACAAAAGGAAATGTAAAAAAAAACCCAGAATGTTCTCAGATTCTGACCATTTCTTCTGTGTCATCAGTAATCTCAACTATTCTTTGTGTTAGAGCAGTTTTTTTCCATTCTTTCCTTACCTGTTTCTAACACAGACCACAATCCAGATTTTCCCTAAGGAGCATCCAGTCTAGCCTTTTTCTATAAAATCTGGCTGTAATTTATTTATTCCTCTCCTAAGTCCTCATTTCCTCCCTTTTCCCACTACTGCATTGTGCAAAAGATGATGTAACATGTCTATTCTTAACCTCAGCTATGTCTGTGACACAGTTCTTTTTTCATGCTAGGGGACTAAGCTACGTATGTTAGCTTTTTCCAGACATAAGTCTATTTCCTTTCCTTCTTCTGCCCCTCTGTATTTTCTCAGAAACTAGGAATGTGACCTAAATGCCTTTTTTTTTTCTTGTCCTTACTGAACTGTTGCCACATTAAACTGTTTGGTATTATAGGTCTTACAGTAAGCCATAGCAACTCACTCAAAAATAGCTTTGTTCATTACAAACACAGCTCCTTCTGCTTTAACTGCTGAATAGACAAGAGGCAGAGGGCAAGAAAAAGGACAGAACATGCAAAGCACTGAGCTCAGTGATGGTGTGCAAAAGACTGTTAGCTCCTTTTCTTTGATAAATCCAGATACGTCTTCATTAGAAGGGCAATTGGTTAATAAGATACAAGACAAGACAAGGCAAGGCAAAGTTGAGGTAAGGCAACGAGGATATCTTCAGGTGTAAAGTGTAGGTTGTGGGGATTTCATTCCAAGGAATTTGATGGGATTGTACAGATACAGATTCCCAGAACAGGTACAACAGTCCCTTTCAAGACTAAAAATAACTTCTGAGCTGCAGTTTGCAGTTTCAGACATGTATGCTTATAGTGCTTCCATGCTGATGTAATGGTAATCTTTTCTCAAGAAGGATTTGATCCACAAGGGATACAAAGTTCAGCTGAATTTTGCATTAGAAACTTTGCATGCTTATAAACTGCAGTCTGCCTTCTAGCAGCAGCGTTGGTGTTCAGTCTGGGGTGGTAACAGAAGTTGTTTAGGAGATGATAATGGCTGCAAAGGGGTTGTGAAGTAGCCATAACAGCACCGTTTGCTAGTAAATCAAGAATACTGGTCTCATACTCTTATTGAAGTTTCTACAAGTAGTTTCTCTGCACTGCTATAAATCTTCACCAAATTTACCAAGCAAAAATCATGAACTGACTTTACAAAAGTTCATAACAAATTGCTACTAAAGCATTCGTGACTGACTGCAAATCAGCATCATCTGTTTTCTTTTTTCTCCAGGGTTCCCTCAAATGCCTGAGTGCTCCTGGCATGGGGATATCTGAGAGTACCTAACAGTGGGGAAAAGCACAGATTCCCTCCCAAGCCAGGAAAAAGGCCTTGCTTCTCAGTTACAGACGTGAGAGAAGTGCAGAAGTACATTCTTCTTAAAAGGATATGATCAGTCCCATGAAAAACAATGCTGCTTATAACTAATCATAGTTTCAGGTTCTTTGCCAAGCCAAGTGTTAAGCCAAGGATTTGTCAGTTCAAATATCTAAGATGACCTCCAATACCAGTGTCTCAGGAAACAAGAAGTGACTTCTCAGGAAACAAGAAATGGCTTTCCACCAAAGGCAGTGATTGACTACACAAAGACAAATTTTAAGTGTAGTGGAGACAGTGCAAGAAGGCGACCCACAGAAGAATGTGACCTGATATAGATGAAGTTAAAAGAAGTTTTAAACTCACACAGGAACAAAACTATCATTTTTTCTAAAGCTCTAGCACTCTATTGGTAATACAAAATTTACTGATCTTTTGCAAAATTGCTGTAACTTTTAAAGTGGAATGCTATTTTTGCTAGTCTGTAACTTTGTATGTGCCAAAACAAAACTATATAACTAATGAAATAGAAGTCCTCTGCAACAGCAAATAAACATAAATAAGTAAATAAAATTGATCAAATAAATAAAAGCAACAATGATAGTTAAATGAGCAATCTGAAGCCATTCCAATTATTAATCATACTAAAATTTTACCAAATGCAAATGTTTAAAGAGTAGACCCATTTTATAAAGGGACCCAGCTGCCAAAGCTGATGACAGAAATGAAACAAATGTCGTTGGAATGGAATAGTGTGCATTTAATTGTTCCAAGAGAAAAATCATCAAATGTACAGTTGGCATTTCCCCAGCCATGAAGTATCTATGCTGTCCTCAGGCCAACAAAGTAATTTTCCCAACAATAAATACAGTATCTAAGTAAACATGTTCTTATAAACTGAACCTTCAACTTCAGTGTTTCATTATCAGTAACAGGAAAGTTCAAGGTGACTGTGATTAATATGGAATAGTTTAACTCAGCCAGCATAACAAACTGGGGTCTGCTGATGAGAATACGTGGACAGAAGATGAGACAAAAGTTTAATCATCCGAAACACTTCTGTGAGGTTTACTCTGTAGGCAAATAGACATACACCAGTGTCACAGACCTCTCTGTGTGCCACTAGCTGGACCATGAAAACATAAACACAGCATGGAACTAAAGAAGGAATAGGGCATACATTTTTGCATTTATATATGGATCTGAAAACAAAGTTCCTCAAGATTAAACTGTCTGTCCTGTTGGGATTTCAATGCCTGGACATAGCTTTCTGGAGGACTGTCTACACAGCTTTTTGATGAGGTGTCAGAGCAAAGGGGTGGCTGGCCCAGCAGGTGGAAGTCTCCAGCACTCACACCAGGGCTGGGCCAGCCTTGAGCAGAGCTCTGGACCCAAGTGCTGGCTCAGAGCCACGCTCTGCAAACACCCAAACACCGAGGGCAGGAGCAAGGATGAGAGAGAGGCCTCTCATGGGATTTCCAAACAGGTCTTCTCCCTCGAAATCTTCCCCACCAAAGAGCCCAGAGCTCAGATTACAGCCACTGATCTATGGGGGAGGAGCAAGGGGAGGGGATGAATGAGCCTGTGACGGAAACTCAGGGGAGGAGAACAAGGAGGGGTTTACAAAGTATAAACCAATAAAGGATCACAGTGTGAAGGAACAGGTTACATAAACCAATGAGGTTTATGTAACAGGGGGTGGCCAGGGAACTCTGTGGAGCAAGGGGTAGTCTCCAGAGTGGATTGGAAGCTGGGATAGGAGGGCATACCTGGGATAAACTATTAACATACAAACAGGGGGAATGGGGGTTTACACCTTTACAGTACAAAAAGTAATTAAATCAAATATAGTAAGCAAAAAACAGTCTTAATTTGTTCTTTGAGGATGATTCCCCCATGTTGGAAGGTGGGTGCAACACTTTCCTTGCTGTTGCTCTTTGGCAATGGAGTCCAGCTTTGTAAGTACCTCAGCCAGCTCACCATGCTGCACTGCGCCTGGTCCCATGGATTTACACATGTTCAGTTTATTCAAGTTGTACCAGCACTAATCACCTTTACCATGGGTAGTGTTTCTTTCCCCTCAGATTTTCCGGCAGGCACAGAGGTCTGGCAGGTCCCAGATTAGCTGCAGTGTCTATCATTCATTTCTGTAGCTGTGCTGTCTTTCCAGTCCTCAGTGGCAGAGCAGCCTTTGTCAGTGTATATAAGCAATATGTCTTCCTGTCTAAAGGTCATAGGATTCTCTCTTCCCTTTGTCCACTGTCTTTCTTCTCTCTCTCCTATTGTGTCTTTAGGTTATGTGAACTATTCTACCAAAAGATCTAGTTTGTGTCAGATGTGATATAAGAGTATCACCTTCAGTGTTAGTAACTGGCAAGCTATTCAATACACAGTAAATACAGTGGGTGTGCATTGCTTCTAGACAGTAATTTATTTTGAATGTTATATTCTGACCATTTAAATTAATATTCGGGTGTTAAAGTAGCATCTTGTATTAATTCTCTAAGTAGCACTTTGCCTATTCATTTTTAAGAAGTTAATTTTCAGTTCTTTTGAGAATAAAATTTGTAGTTCAACACGGAAAACCAAGAGGAATAATCCATAGCTATTTCATGCAGAAATTAAATAAAATGTTTTCTTTTCAATAATCATTAATAATTTTCTGGTGCTCATTACACAGCAAAAAAACTGTCTGTAACTAAGGATTTCTGCAATTATGTCAAACTGCCTGTTCTGAAAAAGTAAAGACAACATACTAAGGCCATTATGTGTGTCTCAGGATATTACTATAATTAATAATATATGTTTGAAAAAATATTTTAAAAAAATTTCACTCCCCATTACACTCCAAATCAAATTTTGCTTCAGTTGGAAGCAAAAGCAAGAACAAAGAAAAAACAAACAAAAAGAATTTGCATTTCTACTAACTATATCATGTGTGGTTACATACCTGAATGTAGATTTGGTTCATGTTCTTCATGATCTTCATGTGTGCATACTTACAGTGAACTCCTGGCTGTAAAAACATAAACTTTTACCATAACTTTCTTCGTATTTGTCATGCAATGAAAAGCACTATTAATGCTAACAATGAATTTAATGGGTCAGGAGTTACAAAAAGCAGATTTTGTCTATACCTCCATTGAACCTGCTGAGATGTAGAGGTCCCCCCTTCATATTGGACAATGTCCTGGAATGAATTAACAGATGTATGCAAGTTCTGTACTTTAAACAGTTTTGTTGCTTTAGAATATCTTTACTTACACAGGAAAAGTGAGATCATAAAAGCCAAATATTTTAGAAGCTAAAATTTCTAGTTTTTCTAAGTTTTTTGAATCATGAGTTCAACATTTTACCAGAGTCATCACCCAAATTTGAAAATGACCTGTGTTTCAAAATGACAAGAAACTGGGCAGGAACTCGAGGAAAAAAAGGCAATATCTACTACAAATTAAAACTTGTTTTATGTGGGTGGAGAGAAAAAATTATAACTTGTGTAAGGTAGTATTACCTTAAGAGGACACTGTATGAATGGAGTGTTTCTTTTCTTTGCAGCAAAGAGTAGCCAGAAAGGTTTTACAGCTATCTAAATAGAGAACAATTATAATGGCATTGTCCTTATAGGACACATGCACTAAGATATGTACACAAAATCTGTGACCTCATAATAGCCTCAGCACAGAAGGAAGACATCATGTTTTAATAACCATATAGCAGCACTTGGGGTCTGGGCTGTGTCCATGGTAATTGGCATGAGATGCTCTTGTGTGAGAAGAACTACAGAGCAGATAGTGCTGCAAAATGGCAAAGTGAATCTTACTACATAAATATTGCAACTAATCCTGTAATTTGCCTTTAGAAAAATAGAACAATCAGGACAGGATGAGGGAAAGGAAGAAATAATTCACATAAAAAACTCTGCAGCCAGAGAAAGATCCAAACACTGTGCAATGAAATTTTATGGACAGAACTTCTGGTTAAGGAAACTAAGGACAGTACTTTTCTGTTGCAGTCTTAAACTTTCATGCTCAGTGAAAACTGCTCCTTAACCACAGCTGAGAAGCAATAGCAGGAAAACCCATGCTGTCAAGAGTGACTTCAAGTCAAGGGGTCTTTGCTGGACATGTCAAGTACCAAGAGCAAACAGCATGAGATAACTCGATAACTGGGCATTATTACTCCCGGATGAAATGTAGCAATGGCTTCCCTAAAAAAGATGACAATGTTCTTAATTTAGTTAGATTTCAGTTATGAGAGCAGAGCGCAGCACTAAGCCATTATCAGCATACCTGAACCAGTCACTTTTAACAATTGTGAAGGAACTGTTGATAACTGACAAAACATGTTTTTAATGAGGAGTGCTTTAAAAAAAGGCAGGAATGGTTCATACATGTCTCATGTGGTAACCCATAAACCACAATTCAAAGGACAGGAAAAAAGGTTATTCTGGGTAAGAAGCCAGTGTAGTTAAAAGGAGATTTTGAAAGCCTGTTGAAAGAGAATGAAAGCTAATATTGAGAGGACTGAAATACAGGTACATGTCCATCTAGATATCTCTGGCAAAAAAAAAAAAACCAAACAAAAAAAAACCAAAAAAAACCACCAAAAAACAAACACACCACCAAACAAAACACAGTGCAAAAATGCATAACAGATATTTGACACTATATGTGGAAAGAGGCATGAGGTTATATGTATCCCAGATGCTGTTGCTGCTGTAACAAGTTTGCTATGTTCAAAGAAAGATGTAAAGGAACATCTGTTGAAATTTTACATTTGCAAATCAACAGGCCCAGATAACTAACACCCAAAAGCCCCAAGAAAACCAGCTGGGAGCTTTCAGAACCCTGTATGGGAAACTGAAGAAATTCCAAGTGATTGGATAACTACAGATGTAGTTCCAAGATTTAAACAGAATAAAATGAATAATCCTGTGAATTTCGGATGGGTTTGCTTAACTTGCACAAGGGCTAAAATAAAGAAATTTAAATAGATTCATGGATGCATGCAAAAAAGGATAAATCCTGGAATTTAAATAAGCCAGGAGGAGTCTGGCTCCCAAAGGGAGTCTTGTAAGAAATAAATGTGTGGTCTTTATTGACAACAATACAAATTTAGTTTCCAAAAGAACTGACATAGTATATTTGGAAGACAGTACATTCCAATGGTTTTCAGTCAGTACTTACTACTTTATGACATTTTCAATATTGCATTATAGACAAACAGCAGGATAAAAATTAAATTACTTGAAAACGGTCTTGTTGACAGAACTCAATATACAATTTTTAAAGCTAATATGTAAAAGAGAAAGGATTAATTATATGAAAAGTTCTTGGATCAGTGCTAGCAAGTATTTTTAGCTTATAAAATCTTTCTGGTAAAAACAAACATTTAGAAAAAAACTTCCTGACAGTAAGTACTGAGAACTAGGAACTGAGATCAAGCATTCTAGATCATTTTCTGAAATTGTTAGAATGCAACCAGATGTGTTCAATAAAACTAAACAAAAAGTATTACATCTGGGAACAGACCATGTGAGCTGTGGAGTGGGGTGCATTGATTTCAGAGCCGGCAACAATGGTGCAAAGTCAGATGTGTGGGGCTGCTGTATGGGAAGTGCTCAGTTCATCTCCTACAAATAAGTCAAGATGGGAGCAGTTTGTTGATCTGCTAATCACACATAAATAACCAGTCATCAGTGAGCTGTATGTCAGTGTTAATTACACAGTACAGCTGTACAGCCTCATGTGGGAGTGTCCATGCTCCAGCTGTGCCGGAGCCCTTGCTGCTGCTGCTGCCAGCGCCCACTGAGGCAGCACTGTGGGCAGGCACCCCATGCAAACCCCAAGGAGGGGTTCCCCCACACCACCCCCATGTCACCACCCCTATGCTGTGGGTTCTTGGCTGAGTGAAGGCTGTCTCTGCCCCCCAGGCCACAGGCAGGACAGGAGATGCTGTGGGACAGTGCTTGGCTATGCTAACCATCACTGCTCCTCCCACTCCAAAGCCTCTCCAACCCTTCTAGACTTTAATGTTCCTGTGGCACTGATTCATGGTGCCTTCATTTCTTTTCAAAGTCACTACAACTCACTGATTACTCTATCTTTGGCTAATTTTCATCCTGCTCTTTAGCATAATCAGTGTAGTGTGTTCCTGTCATTCTGGCTGTCCTGTTCCCTCTCAGTCTGGGTGTCCCATCACAGATATTACCCCTCACTCACATGCCCCTGTTGTTATCAGGACATTTTGACAGAAATTTTGTCAGGGATTTCAAGAGTAGCATAAAAACAACCTAGTACTTTAAAAAATATTTTGTCAGATGTGCTTAAGGCAGTCAAATAGCAGATGTGGATTAAACACTGAAAGAGCTGTCCAAAGATCTTGGTGAATAGACATTTGGTAGGAATCTTTGAGGAAACATAAGTGTAATGTTTCAAAATATATAGTCTGTTTTCTGGCTGCATCAGGGAAGGCAGAGTTGGGATAGCTGAGTAGGACAACCTAGCTCTACAATATATCATTCATGACTTTAGAGCCAAATAATACTTATTAATAAATTAAGATCAGAGACCTAGTAGCACTTGCATAAGATGACTTATAAATGAGGAGAATTTTAATTAAAAATTTTTATTTCACTATACAGCATCAGACATTGATCACAGAGTGCTAATCCTAAAGCTGAGGACTATATAATCTTGAGAAAGTTGGATCAATATCCAGCTGTGCATACAGAAGCCTCCCAGGTGCCTGACTGAAATATGCTGCACAAAATCTATATTGATCACTGCTTTTCTTTTTTTTTGGAGAGAACTTTTTTCCTTAGCAAATTTTCCCCTCTCCTGTAGCCTAATTTACCATTCACTTGTGTGACTCATTGATATAATTTGTATTGGTCTCCCCTTTTTTGTCACTATTAATGAAATATAGGTCTCTTCTAGTTTTTGTTAATTTCTACCAAAATGTTGCCAAAGAGCTCTGTATTTGTGGAATCTAAATCAAAAGACTGGAATTAAATCAGGAAAAGAAACTGCTTGGTTTCACTTAAATAAGGACAGATGGTCCTAATGACCACAGTTTTGTAAGAAAAGTTTTGCCAAGAAAATAGTGATAAAATACTGTTTACACTATGATAGTGGGTGGCTTTTTTTATTAATTCTGTGAGAGCATATCCTTGTTTGAGTAATGACCAACAGTCCATTAAAAATTAGAAGCCTTGTATCAGTCTCATAATCATTTGACATAAACAGCAATACTCATTATTAACCCTGTAATATTATTTTGTTTATGAGTAGCAAGGCTTGAACTGGGAAATACCAAGAAAAAAGTAGAGCTCTCATGAGCTATATAAATATAGTGAATTGTAACAGGGAGGGGAATTACAAAAGATAGTAGACAACAAAGAACAGGATAACTTAACAGCAGGGTAAATGAAGTAGTTGAAAGCAGAAGGAAAAAATCAGTTTTTAGAAGAAGACAAGCAATGTGGCAGTGAATTTGAATAAATTTCTGAATTTTAGTCTTACACTTTTAGCTGAGTTTAGATATTTTATACCTAAAATATTTCTTTTAATTTTTTTCTGGAGAAAAAAATTTGCACACGTAGGAATTCTGTATTAGTAAAAACTACCTGTGAAGTGATATGACTAGACTACACTAGCCTAGTGATTTGAAAACTTTTAACCTTAGCAAACAGAGCTTCAGAGCCATCATTAAAATATTTTACATCAGAATTATCATCTATTGAAGACCTCCCATTAAATCACAAAACCATAGATAAGCAACTGGTGGTTAATTTCTTCCTATTCTCTTATATTTCACTGCAAATCATTGAAGTCTTCCCTTATTCTAAATTTATGTTTAAGATTCACTTTATGTTTAAGATTCATCTTTTTGTGTCATCAGTATGCCATCATATTCCTTATTAATTACCTTATAGATTCACTTTTAATTAAAATTATTTCATATTTATGTCTCTCCTCCTTCTTCAGATATTCACTCTTTGTATTCCCCTGTCTCTTTTTAGAAGGATGGCTTCTCACTCAAAGTAAATTTTTAAAGTTCTGGTTTTTTGGTCTTTTTTAGGATAAAATGGAAAAGACTTCAGGTTTCAATGCTTTTTTTAATTTTAAGAGCTCTGTTGTTTTTGCTATGTGCTGTGCTACAATCTATAAGCTGCCCATACAGAGTTCCCTGAAAAACGTACTCTTCAGAGATGATGACAGATTCTTAGTTCCTTTCTCTGCAATGCAGAAGAGGAAAACTAAGTCTACTTCTACTCTGCTGTGGAGTCGCAAAACTGGATCCTATTAGCTAACATTAACAATTTGGAATCCAAGGGATATTGGTGGTAGGATGCCTGCATCGATTCAATCTCCCCAGTGGACCTCAAAGCCACTTAAATATCTATTCCAGATGGTTTTCCTCCTCTGCAATGCTCTTTATTTCAGTTTAGGTGACAATATAACTACAATTTGAATTCAACCAAATTCAGCAGCAGCCCTTATCTCCTGTACTATGTGATCTGAAGAGACTTGCTGTGAATGGCTCACGTGGAAAGCATGAACAGCCTTGGACTTTGTGTCTCTGTGGTGGTTTAAAAAATGGCTGAGAATTAAACTCCAAATAAGTTGCTCCTGCTTCCCCCTAGCTCCCCTTCAGAGAGGCAGAGACTATGGGTTGAGAAAATAATTTACTGAAAACAAGCAGCAATGGAATGAGAAAAGGATGGTAACAGCAACAATATTAATAAGAGAAGTATACAAAAGAGAAGGTGCTTTACACCAAAAAGTGGTTCACCACCTCAGTTCTGTGTGACCACTAAGACAAAGACAAAATGGTGGATGGTGTCCCCAGCTTCTCTGCCCTTGAGCCCGAGACAAAGAAGAAGAGTGATGAACAAACACCCCAAAAATTGTAATTGTCTGAGTTGCATTGCCCACTTTCCAGACCTGCTGGGACTGGCTGTGGATGGCAGGATTCAGCTTGGCTCTCCTTCACCGTTCCACTCCCTGCAGTTTCTTGCCACCACAGTGCTGCAGCACACACAGACACCACTGGGCTCTACTGTGTTTGCTGCTGGAGTTGAGCTGTTCCTGAGGACAGGAAAGGATGGCTAGTGGTGGGAGAGGTCCACACCACTGGTCCCAGCAAGGTCTCCAAGAGAGAAAAGGAACAAAATGTCACCTCTTCCAGGGTGCATTCACCTTTCCATCACCAGGGATGGATTCAGTGGTAGAGAATAGCAACCTATAACCACTACCAAGTGGATACAGGCTCTGCCCCCCGCTTGGCACACCAGCAAAACAAGGACTGTCACCTCCCAGGTCACTTCTGCCCAAGAGAAGCAGGAGATCAAGCCATTTTTGAGGAAACAGGCTCAGGCTTCAAAAGGGCACATTTAGATTGGATGTCAGTAAAAAAATTTCACTGCTAAGCATTGAAACAGGCTCTCCAGAGAAGTGTCAGAAGCACCATTGCAGAAAGTGTTAAAAAAGTGTGTAGATGTGGTGCTTGGGGACATGGTTCACTGGTGGACCTGGCAGTAATTGTTGGATTCAATTAGAGGTCTTTTCCAACCTTAACGATTCTAAGATTCTATAAATATACTAAGAAAAGACAAGGATATCTAAACAGCAACATTTCACCTTCCCACCCAGATAGCACTTACAATTTTGTGTCAGAAGGAGAGAAGTATTCCAGGCAAGATTACATCACTCTGTGGAAATGAGATGACCAGGAATGGGTCCAAAACATCTGTCTATCCTCAACAGTATCCCCAAGGTCATAAAAGAGTTCACTAACTGTAGCAGGGCAATAGGCAGGATATGTGTTGTCTGGCACACAGCACATATTGCTGCTTGAATCCCAAGGATACTCAGTCATACTCCAAGTCTCTGTTAAACATCAAAAGAGTTTCTTACACAGCAATAGATTGGACTGGCTAAGTAGTGATACCAGTTTCAAGCGGCTTCGGTACCACCAATGCAACTTTATTTCATTGTGAATATCTTTATGTATGTGTACATTTCATTTTTTAAGTATTTAGTTAAAATATTCCTGGCAGATACCTGTTTAAACAATCTTTAAAAGCCTGTAACAATGTAGACAAGTATTACACAACCTTTTTAGGCAATCTGTCTTGGTATTTCACTATTCTTAGAAAGTTTTTCCAAATGTCTAGCCTAAGTCTCTTTTACTGTATTGTAAGGCAATTATTTTTTACTCAATAATGTTGTTCCACTGATAATATATTCCCTTTCCCTCTTCACTGTGCAACAGCATTTTTAGTATTTGAACTCTATTATCATATCCCAGATCGATCTTTCCTTCCTTAGACCAATCAACAACAATATTCACATCTTTCCTCGTGCACTCTATTTTCCAGCCTCCACCTATGCTCACTGATCTTCTCTTTGAGACCAATATAAGCCTGTATTAAAGAATAGTCCCTAGGATCAGTGTACACCTACTTTAAAATATAGTCCTTTAACTGGAGACAGCTAAAGTAGTGTTAATAGGACAATGAGCGGAAGAATTTCTTCAGATGTCTTACAAAAGGCATGAATTTTTATACAGTCTGGTAGGATTCAGTTTGTCTTTCTTACTTTATGCAGTGAAGTTGCTGTGTCATGTCCAGCTATGATCCACTACAACCTTGAGATCCTTCTCTGCAGGACCACAAGGCAACCAGTTGTTTCATATCTTGCATTTACGTAGCGGACATTCCTGGCTAAATATAGAGCTCTTTGCTTATTCTTACTGAATAACATCTTATTTTTCTCATATCTCCTCTCCAATTTGTCAGAGTCCTGGCTAAATACTGGTCTTGTCCTCTATTGCATTTTTCCAGCTTGGTATTGCCAGGAAATGTAATAAGGATATTCTTTCTTCCATAGTTCATGTCATCAATGAAAATGCTAACTAATGCCAGACATAGAGCAAAAATTCCTTCATTGTTTGAGTGGATTGACAGTCAGCTTCTGTCTTCTGTCTGGGATAAATCACCAGAATAAAATAAGCTAAATATTGCATTGTATTGACTTTGCTATTAGCATTAAACCATACAAAACCTCCTAGGCAGGATTTTTGTTTCACACTTGCCCAGCACTGGCACTGCATCTCAGCACTGAGGGCCCTGAATGAAAACTTCTACCTTTCTTAAACCTGTTTTCAAGATTTGCATACCACACCAGGTGGACATCTTTTCCCATGCCCTGTGTGCCTGGTTTGGATATCCAGACCAGACACTGAGTTTTGTCTGCCCATGTTTCAAGGAAATAGTTTCACTGCTTCATTTTCTATGGAGGCATACCTCTACATGTCAAAACCTCCAGGTAAACAGTTGTTGATTTTTACATATTAGCTTTTCTACAGCTATGTTAACTTTTTGCCCTACAAGTTCACAGGTTTCTTCAAATTGTGGCTCAACAGATTAAACTACCTTTCAAAATGAATCAAAGCAGACAAAGCTGCCTTGCATTTGGTCTGCTTTTCTTTTCTAAAATAAAATACCATAGATGTATTCAGACATTACAACCCACTATATAATTACAAAAGTATTTTGTATTTTCTATTTAAAGAATCCAGGGCCAAAGGAATTCCAGAAGGATTTTCAGGAAAGAGTGAATTCCAGTTTTCTAAGAATAGATCTCAGAAAGCTCAGGTAAAAATATTTGACATAGACCATCTCACACACTGCATATATTTCCAATCTTTATATTTTATTTTCTAGTATTTTTAAATGAATATATGTGTATATATAAACATATAACAAAAGGCTTCTGTCTTTGTTTGTTTAAATAATGCTTGCCAAGCTTATTGACATGGTGGGTCTTGTGTCTGGCATCTAGATCAATATAAGCTTTTCCCCTTGAATTAGTTGAAATTTCATAACATTATTTTTCATTTACATATTTTACAACATCTTAAAACTTTTCTACTCATCCTAGTCCTTCCTCACCTCTTTTCCCACTCTGTCAGTGAATCATAATTTGACCCAATCAGTAAATACCTTTTCTCCCAATACTGCAATGAATTTGTTGTTTCTCATTTGCTATCCCCAACCTGTTCAGCTGATAGTAGCAGAGACAATTCCAGTGTTGTGACATGCTGGCATTCATGTGAGTATTTATGCAGCTCTGAAAAACACATGCAGATGCAAAAAGTACATATAGGTGATGATGGCTGGTGAAAAACTCAAAATGAGCCAGCAGTGTTAGCTCACAGCCCAGAAAGACAACCAGTTCCTGAGCTGCATCAAAAGGAACATGGCCAGCAGGTTGGAGGAGGTGATTATGCCCCTTTACTCTGCTTTGGTGAGACCCCACCTGGAGTGCTGAGTCCAGTTCTGGTACCACCAACAAAAGAAGTACATGGAACTGTTGGAGCAAGTCCATTGTGGAGTTCTCCCACCCAGGAGAAACAATGGCTTTGAGTCCCAAGGGACCCCGCCCCTCTGCCTTGAGGCAGGTAAGCCTGAGAACAGAAAAACTCCACCCTTCTATAAATCCCACCATCCTTGCCCCTGTTTGGGGTTCTTTGCCTATGGGTTAAGCTGAGTGTTTCCTGTATTGGTGTTGCTCCAAATAAATGGATCATTGGACTTAAACCAGCAGAAACCTGTCTTCTTGTGTCTTGTGCCGGTCTCCAGAGCTTCCTGGACTTGATCTTGATATTACAGAACGCAACATCCAGAGAGTCATGAAATTGATAAGAGGGCTGGAGCCCTTTCCTACTAAGACAGGCTGGGAAAGGTGGGGCTGTGTCTAAAGGGGGCTGTCAAGAAGCCCAAGAGGGACTCTTTGTCAGGAACTGGAGTGATAGGACAAGGGGTGTTGGGTAGACATTGAAAGAAGGGAAATTAGGTTAGATATTTCAAAGAAATTCTTTACTGTAAGGGTGGTGAGACACTTGAAAAAGTTGCCTGGGGAAATTCTGAATGCCCCAACCCTGGAAGTGTTCAAGGTCAGTGAATAAGGCCTTGAGCAACTTGCTAGAGTGGGAGGCATCCCTACACGTGGAAGGGGAGGTTGGGACTTGATGATCCTTAAGGTCCCTTCCAATCCCCAATATTTCGTGATTCGGTGATTCTCTATCAAATTACCAGAGGATAATCCCAAACCACAATCATCAGGTCAGACTACAACAAGAACCTTCATCATGATAAAACAGAACATTAAAAGTTTCATTTGAAAGTTTATGGCCTGGGAGATCAAATGTCCATGTTCATCCAATTGAAAAAAGGGTTTCACCAGTATCTGATAAGCAAACAGTATAAATGAATAGGCATTCAGAAGTTGGCTGTGGACCGAATCATGATAATATTGAAGAGACATATGATATTCAGCAGACCATAAAAGTGTAACCAGAGTTTTTCTCTGAGTCTGGTGCTGAAATATTCAGAAAAGAAAGGAAATTTTAAAACTAATGACTCCTTCCACTGCTCACAACTTAACATGATAAGGGATTCATAATGAGATGAACCGCACAAGATTTCCAAAGAAACCTGGAGCTGGCTGCAGATTTATTTTATTTGCCTCAAGCAGCATGAGCAAAAGAGAGGAAATGTCAGACAAGTGAGAATTGTTTCAGAAGAAAGTCTAAAAGTGAGATGGCTGCCAAGCAATTTCCATGAGAGAGAGCAAAAGTGGAATTACTGGAGGGGGTTCATACAGGTGGGATAATCCCACCAGAGATAGCTAGCGCACAAAAAGGAAAATTCTTCTCTTTATTCAACTTTACAGACTAGATGGAGGACTCTGAAACTCAGCCTACTTTACATTTACAGGAAAAAAGGGATAGCACATTCTGAAATGATACCTCTGTAACTTTTTGTGCAAATTCACTGGTTCTTAGCACAAGGTCCAAGATGGCTGTCATAGACACACATGCTGGATACCAGAAAAGAGGGGCTGACTTACATAAAGCACTCGGGGAACTGTGTACTTAAAATGGAGCACATAGCTTGAATTTAACTTCGAGTATTAGGTGCCAGCCAGGTCTGCCAGACCCTACATTTCAGACTGAGAAATTATCCAGTGGCTGAAACACAAGAACCAGGAATTGTCAGTATTAAGCCTCTCTCATAGAATCATAGAATCATTAAGGTGGGAAAAGACCTTCAAGATCATTGAGTCCAGCTTTTGACTGAACATCACCATGCCTAATAAAACATAGCCCTAATTGCCATGTCCAGCTGTTTCTTGAACACATCCAGGGACAGTGATTCCAAAACTTGCTTGGGCAGCCTGTTCCAATGTTTAATCACATTTTCAGTGAAGAAATTCTTTCTTATGTCAAATCTGAATCTTTCTTGTCACAGCTTGGAGCCATGACCTCCTATTGTGACACTACATGCCTGGGAGAAGAGGCCAACCCCCACCTGGAAACATCCTTCCAGGTAGTTGCAGAGAGGGCTAAGGTTTCTCTCCACCCTCCTTCTTCTCCAGGCTAAACAACCTTAGCTCCCATAAGACTTGTGCTCCAGACCCTTCTCCAGATCCGTTGCCCTTCTCTGGACTCACTCCAGTACCTCAGTGTCCTTCTTGTAGTGAGTGGCCAAGAACTGGGCACAGCACTCAAGATGTGCTCTCACCAGTGGCCACATTACTGCTGACATAGGCCAGGATGTCACTGGCCTTCTTGGCTACCTGGGTACACATTGGCTTATGTTCAGCTGCTGTTGACCAGCACGACCAGGTCCTTTTCCAAACACTCTGCCCCCAGCCTGTAGCACTGCAGGACATTGTTGTGGCCAAAGTGCAGGTCCTAGCACTTGGCCTTATTGAACCTTGTAGAATTGGCCTTGGCCCATGGATCCAGCCTGTCCAGATCCATCTGCAGAGCCTGCCTGCCCTCCAGCAGATCAACACTTCCACCCAACTCGGTGTCACACATGAACTTACTGAGGGCGCACTCAGTCACCTTATCCAGATATTAGTAAAGACATTAAACAGGACTGGCCCATTACTGAGCCCTGGGGAATCCCCCTAGAGACCAGCTGGTTGTGACTCCATTCACCACCAGTCTCTGACAACTTTTTACCCAGCAGAATGCACCTGTCCAAGCTGTGGGCTGCGAGCTTCTCCAGGAAAATACCATGGTATCAAAGACCAGGTAGACTACATCCACCCTCTTTCCCATCCCCAGCCTT
Organism: Anthoscopus minutus; assembly: GCA_013399455.1. Classification (NCBI taxonomy): domain Eukaryota; kingdom Metazoa; phylum Chordata; class Aves; order Passeriformes; family Paridae; genus Anthoscopus; species Anthoscopus minutus. The sequence continues at coordinate 26,466 of VWYI01003982.1, forward strand.
ACCCTCATCCACTAGGCAGGTCACCTGGTCATACAAAGAGATCAGCTTGATCAAGCATGACCTGCCTTTCCTAAACCCAGGCTGGCTGGGCCTGATCCCCTGGTTGTTTCCTGCAGGAAAATATATGTAAAAGTATTATATTGTATTTATTTCTAAGAAAAAGCAGAGTTCATCTGAATATTCGAACTGCTAGAGGAGACTCCACCTCCTTTGCAGAAACTGTGTAGCTCTGCAGAAATAAATAAGAAGCAGAGGCACAAAGTGGAAATAGAGGAATACTCAGTGGTGAGAATACTCTCTAGGAATTCTTAAGTTTTTATGGCATGATCTTTGCATCAAAGTCAGTAAATAAAAAGACCAGAAGAGTATCACTTTGCAAAGTTTTACTGTACTTAAGGCACATAATAAACTCTTATGCTTTAGTATACAGCAGAGCAGAAGCATTAATTAACACAAGTAGCACAGCTGCTCCTCTTTCTTATATCTTTGACTTATCAACATCCAGAAAATTCAAAAGGAAACTCTAGGTTGGTTTCCTGTAAATTTTTTGCTCTGGGATAAATTACATTTAGCTGCTAAAGGCAGCAGAAAATATCTGCGCCAAGTGGAATAGTGTTGTGAAATAGAAGGAAGTCGACAGAAAGACAGTTAAGCTATTGTGATTTCATGGAAGGGTTCAGTATAGATAAAATATGGCCTACCTATAGACATTTTTGTGAAATGCGTGTTATGTTTTTGTTCTTTGTTTATAGTACTTTGATTGATTTCAATTAATGTTGACAAGATGAAGAAAAATTATTCAGACTTATATAAAGTTTTTTGGTAGCTGCCAACTTATCTTTTTAAAAAAGAATTTACGTTGAAGTACACTCCCTAATACTTTCCTTTAGAGGCCTACACATGCCGATTTTTAAGACTGTTGCAACAGATCCTTTCAAACAGGGTATTTTTCTCAGTGAGTTTCTGCATATCGGTGTTTTTTTGACTTTGGCTAGTATCTTGTCCAGGCTTAGATACACTTTGACTAACTGCAGTAAGAGATTGATAAATAAAAAGTTAGCAAGGTTAACTTTCATACCTCACAGACTGGATTTACTATTCAAAAAATATTTCATCTATTCTAGGTCAAATGCACTCCACAGGTGTTAGTTTAAAAAGAAACAAACAAAAGACCAAAGCAAAAAGACCAAAACAACAAAAACCCAAACCTAAATAAGGGGGTTTTATGTTATAGTAGCGTATTTCTATCCACGGCTTTTACATGAATTCAAGTTTACCCAGGTGCACTAAATTCCACTAACAAAAAGTTTGATTTTCTTCGTATTTGTATTGATGCCAGAACAACATCAATGAGAAAATCAGCAGAAATCAATCCCTGATCTAACTGCTTAAGAGCTTCACTGTGATTTCTGTCCTGCCTAAGTTTTCCCCAGACAACACTACTCCTTGAGAATTCTCCTGGAGATACTTATTTTCAAACTCTGGCTCAGTGCCCATATTCATCTTTGTGGAACTGTGTTATGTGTGTTAATTAAGTCCAGAGAGTTTATATTAATAGCTGGAAAAGAGTGTCTGGAATTTTTGTTATCATGTCAAGACGCTTTTGGATTAGTTCCCCATGCGTCTTTAAAGCCCATTTCCCTGTGGCCTTCATCCTTTCTTTCAAAATACATTCCCTTACCCAAAATACAGTTTCTTCTTAAATGCACATATTTTAATTAACTTCTTTCCTAGACCTTTTGCTTAAGTGTCTATTAAGCACAGATGCAGATATTCCTCATATTTGACAAGATCTTAAGAATCTGGTGATAGCATTCATACTTCTTATGAGTAAATTCTTACTGTAAAGACAAAGATTGTAGGGAATTATTGTACCATAGATAAAAGTAGTTTCATTTAAGTCCTGCAAAAAGTAATAGGAACTCTATAGTTGCAGAAGATTTCATTCGGTTTGAAAAAATATATTTGAGATCATGTGAGCTTAAGAAATGCTCTCAGCAGAATTTCATAAGACATGTAATAAAATCACAGGAGTTGGCAACAATCTTGATCTATCTCATAAGTTCTAGATAAATATGAACAGATGCCAATAGTATAATTAATTTTTTTGAAGTTAATTTCCCAATAAGTAATTTTGAAAATCGGAATTAGACACATACTCCTTGAAATCTAATTGATTTTTGAAACTGAAAAATACTTTAAAGGATTTTCCCCTCTGAGATTTTTCCAATTATACTTTCATGTTCAGAAATACTTCAGTTTTTTAATATAGTCACCTTATGGCAATATGAAATATTCTCTTTATCAATAATAAAGGAGAATAGCTCTTCTAAAGAGCAAACTGTGAAGCTTAGTGTAAACAGATTCCTATCTCACACTATGGAGTATAATTTGCTAGGCTATCAAAGTTCATACTCAAGGTGAGTTTTGGGTGCACCAATTTGAGATTTGGTGGGTGTTGCTGACATCACATACTAACACACAAGAAGAAAAGTAGAGTAGAAAGAAAAATACAGTAGAAAATTTCCTAAAAATAAGGGAAATAAAATTCTGCCTTAAACACAGCAATTTTAAGTGGAACTCAGAGATGTGGTTAAAAATACAGAACTTTTTAAGACAGTGAATCAAAAGATATAATAAAGAATTAAAATAGAAAAGAATTGGAAGAAATCAGGAATACAGTACAGAAGGCACTAGAGCCATTTTCTGAAGATTGTTGTGCTGTCAAGGTTTTCTTCGCTGGGATCTGGAGAGCATTCATTTTTATGAACGAGAAATAATCCAAAGACAAGCAATTGTGGCATTAAGTAATGTCAAAACTTGGGAATATTCTTTGATATGGCTGTCCCAGCAGTTCAATCATCCTAAGTAAAATGTTATTATGTAAAAAAATGTTTTCACTACTTTCCATATGCTTACCTCTTCCATATGTTTTTAATAGTTTTTTTCTTTTCCATCATGGTGCTTCTACAAAAGCAAGGAGCTACACAACTAAAAATAATCTTCATTTCAAATTTCATGAAAATATGAATTAAAAAGTATGTAGCTGAATGTCAGCTTCTAACGGAGCTAAAAAGCTCATTCTGTGTCAATAAAGAAAATCAAAGAAGGGTGAAAAAATTAGTAAGATTTAATTTCTCCAATATTTCTCTGATAAATCAGACCAATATGGGATCTGTTCTCAGTTAGGCTGAATTTTATCAGGCAAATGACTAACAAATAAAAATAAAAAGAATGTACCCATCCACTGGGGCACTCTGAAACCTAAAAGAAACATTCACAGCAACTACATAAAATCATTCTTTTCTGGAAAAGTTTCAGTCAGCATTATATGAAACAAAAGAAATTTAGGGAAGGCTGTCATTCAGTAGACCACTTATGTACTTGAGGTATCCTTAACACCTATAGTTTCTAGCCTTATCTAGTTACCATGAATTATCATATTTTACAATGATTTAAACTCCCTCTCCAACATGAATTTGCAGGACAGAAAATCATTAATGCAAGTGTGTCTCTTGTGCTGTCCCATATGTGAGGTGTGTTCACAGCATATTTCTCCGAGATCAGCTGAAAAACCCATGAAACATTTCCACCTTTCAGGCAGGAAATGTGGAATCGGCATGGAGAGCTGATCTTCTTACAAGATTTATATTTTGTATCTGTGACCTATTTTGTCTGAACTACTGGAAAAATTCACTTTCCATACCTCTTGCTGATGCTGGAGCCATAGACAGGCAAAACCACAGTGGCAATGGGTGGTTGACTTAATATTGTAATGACTCAGGAGCTTTGCTGGAAAGGTAGAGAATTGTGGTTCCAGTCATTGTTCTCTGCGGCGCTTCTGGGTTTTATCCAGAGATGATCTGAAGCGAAGCGCACAAACAGTCCTGGGCACATGGCCCAGGAGTCAAGCCTTTCCAAAAGCAGAATTCTCTAAGCACTATGACACAAAGCCATTCTGTTCTCCTTAAGTACTCCTGCCTGTAGCATAGCCCAGCGTCACCCACAGTGAGGATTACTTGCTACACAAAACGTTGAGTGATCAATGCATTTCCCAGCCTGGAAGACAGGTCTCCTGCTTTCTGGACAAGTACTTTGTCAGACCAGTATCTAAAAATTCTTAATTAGATACTGCAGTCTGATCACCTACATTCTGTAGGCAGTCTCACACTATGAAGTATAGTTTGCTAGGCTGTCAAAGTTCATACACAAGGTGAGTTTTGGGTGCACCTATTTTGAGATTTGGCGGATGTTGTTGACATCACATACTAACACACAAGAGGCTGATTTCTTCATGTGTAGAAATTCTGCCCCTCATCATGGCAGGCAGCAGAAGAAAAAGTACCACACCTAGGGATACTAATTATTTCAGGAATTTCTGCATATCACTATAACAACTCAGTTATAAATTTCATGCCTTAAGAATATCACCTTGCAAAACGATGTGCCATTTTCACCACCTTTCCATAAGAAAAAAAATGGGTATTTGTTCAGAAACGTAACAATAAAATAATACTTAAGAAAGTAGAATAACCACTGGAAAAAATGAAAATTAACGTTTTTGGAATCAATGTCAGCTGTAGATGTTATGCAACTAGATTTTACCATACTTCAAATGCAAGTTAATGTGTCATGGTGAAAAAACTGTACAGGTTTGCCTCTCCCATGAACTATGTCATCATTCATTACTGTACATTTCATGACAAAAATTATTAAATAGTTATGTTACTTGATAATGTCAACCAGACATTTCCTTTAACCAGACTTTTCAACCATTTCTCTCATACTCCATTTTCCACTTGCACACAGCAACTTTCTGACCCTAGGAGAATCCTTTATGCCTGTGGTTATGTGGATGCCACACCTAAGTGAAAGAAACATATAAAAAATTTCCTGGATCCATAACAACAATTCTTTTTTGAGAATGCCTGGAAATGATAATTAAGAATAGGCCAGAAAAGAATCTTTCATCGTAACAAGTTTGAATTTCACTGTTTCAAATAAAAAAGCCTGCTGGAGACTACAATCACATCCTTCCAGTAACACGAAAAGAACTATTAAATGCTCCTTGTTAAGAAAAAAATAAAGGATATAATGAAAGCCATGGCCCAAGCTAAACTGAAGGAAAGCACAGGGTCCAGGAATTAATTAGTGAAACTATTTGTATTTCAGAAGGAGCTGACAAGCAGCCAGTGGACAGGAAGAAACTGAGGAAGCTTCAAAACAATCAATGATTGTGTGAACTTGAAAGAAAATAAGACAGACTGGGACAAGGATTTCCTTGGTAAAGCACTGGATAGAAAGTGAAGCTGAGAAAGCAAAACAAAGGAATTCTCCTAGGTGTCTTAGTCTTACTGTGTTCTAGACAACAGAATTTTGCATATGGATTTGGCAAGGTATCAGATGAAAAAAACAAATAATTCTGATGTAAATCTGTGCTACATATTGCTCAGTTCCTTAAGCTAAGCAAATGACACTGTAACATAGTTCTCCTGAGGATTTATATTGCATTCCCTCTCCTGACTCCTTAATCCAGTGTGATTGTCCAGTCTCCAAGTAATTTTCCGACAAGAGTGCAATTCATACATATGTCTTTCTGTTGTTCCACAGCTGAAGAAAAGAGTGGAGCCACGACACCCTTCTTATATCTTCTGCTTTAGCTGGATAGTCCTTTAAAGGTTTGTCCCGGTTTTAGAGACAGTTATCTGTCAGGGAAGGCAGAAAAAAACTGTAAGCCCCCACCCTCTCCCTCCGAATTATTATATCTCGAAAACATGGAGTTCTCAGGCAGAGATATGGGGATAGGAATAACAGTTCTTTACTAATATATATATATATATATATATATATATATAAGGTAAACCAACAACAATAACTACAGTATTAACAACGGAACAGAACAGGGACCCCCTCTCGGCCGAGACGGGAAAGAACGTGGAGGAGAGGCAGTGCCTCACAAACCCCTCAGCTGGCACTCAGTCCCGNGTTGCCCTCCCAGAAGGACCCAAAACCAAAAACTGCTCCCCTCCCCACTTCCCCCGGGGGCTCAGCCGATCCTTTTGTCTTTTAAAGTACCGATGATGTACTAACCATCAAGGCTTTCTCTCTCAGCTAAATGGGAAAAATTCTAACAGCTAAGAAACGAAAAAAAAAAAACATGTAACCCCCAACAAGGTTGCTGTGTCTTTCATTTACCCTATTATACCTATAAAATAGCTTGTCCAAAATGCACATTGATGAAATTGAAACACTGTGAATTACATAGCCATGGTTCTTGCAGAGGAGGATCTGGAAGAGAGGGTCAGAGTCACTGTGCCAAGAATAGAACTCTCTGTATTCCAGGAATGATTCTTTCTATAACAAAACTAAAAAATAGATGTTGCAGAAACATAAACCACTGCCCTTTCATATGCTATTGTAAAAAGCAGAATAAATTTTAAAAAGTTTAAGTTAATTTTGGGAAAAGTGTAAGTTTTTTGTAGAATTCGACTCCAGTGTTGGTTCTGCTGAGTTGTGGCTCATCCTACCATTTCTATTTCTTAATATTACTGTCAAAATTATTAAATTGAGAAATTTAGTCTGTGAGTCTGTACAAGTAGGGATACCATGCTGCAATACAGCGATGGAAGTTAGGAAGAAAATACAAGTCTGTGGAAGAAAATAAACATTTCAGCTGGTGTTGTGGCTGGTAGTGATGTGCCCATGGTATGATGATCCCATTTACTACTTCACTGACAATTAGAAGTTCCTTATCAAAGACAAGTCCACACCTCAAAAACTGTGATCGTTTGCATTTTATCTGAGATGATAGACAGTTGATTTTATTACGGTGTTTGTGCTTTTCACATAACAACAAATTAAAACAAAATTTGGTTTTTAAAATTATAGGTTCCTGCAGAGCACTCATCTTGGTAAAAACACTGTCCTTTGAAGGTAAGGTGATAAAATTCCCTGCTCAGCAAGCATGCAGGCAATAATTTCTTCCAACTTGTTCTTACTAGTAGTCAGGAGGAAACTCATCAAAATTGAATTTGAAGATTTAAGTGCTGATTACACTTTCAGCCAAAGTAGTGGACTTATGAATCCTCCTTCTTTCTCTATACAAAAGGAACTTTTCTCCATTCAGACTAAAGTACTTGTAATCAAATCTCAATTGATACAAATTGTTTTTATACCATGAACTTTCCTAAGTTTTTCCCGCAAGTTAGAGTTTTTTGTTGTTGAGCTGAATTGCTGTTGAGGTCAGTTTATTCCATTGTTTAATTAGATACAGCTCAACAAATATTTTATGGTGGTTTTTTTTTGTTTTTAATCTCTGCCTATCTGATGAAATTCTAAATCATTGTTCCAGCCAAAATTGAAAAACACCTTCCTTGCGGTACCACTGCTTTTCTTCAGACACCCACATATGTAACGAAGTCATTATCTCTAAAACAAATAGGATAAATCAGTCTCCATGTACTGAAAGTAGGAATCCAGTAACTTTGTTCTTTTCCTTATTGTCTATGGTTCAATTCCCCATGAGGAAGCCACGTATGTAATTGAAAAACTGAAGACCTCTTGCTGGAACTTTCATCCTCAGTGACAGACTATTCAAGCAGGATCCAGCTGTGCCATATGAGCATTGAATGCCATTTTAGACCTCCACATGTGTCATATCTAGCAACCAGCTCCACTGCAGACTGGCACAAGCCTCTCCTCTACCACTCTGTGGTCGACTCCAGCTCCATCTCCCTAACAGCAGCACTGGTGGCAAGAAAGTTGGTTACAACATACAGAGCTGTAACAGGGCATCCAATCTGCCTAACCTGAGAATCTAATTTATGTTTTAATCTAGACAGTAAATACCTATGTTTCCTGTTCAAGCAGCAGAGGTAGATAGATAGATCTCTTGAGGGAGGGTACTACCGCTATATATCTCACCATAAGCACCTAAATTACACGGGTTGCACTCTAGCCTAAGTTCATAAAATAAGGCTATTGTTTCACTTCAGGAAACTGAGAAGTAGAGGTAGGCAGCAATATGTTTTGGAAAAAAATGTCAGAAATTCAAAACATTTATGTGAAAACCAGAAGTTGTTGGCTTTCTCTTGTTTCGAGGAATATGTCCTCCAGTAGTGACCTCAGACTGTTAAAGATCTTGTAAAAGATAGAATGCTTCAGAAGTGAGCTTCTGCTATATGCATTTGAGAGATAAATTCCCCCCAAAAATTCACAAAGTGTGATGGAGAAGACCATGTCCAATATTAACTTAATTCTCAATCTGGCCACATGAGTATTAGATTAAGTATTTAAACAACACAGAGAAGTAAAATAACTCGATATGTATAATACAGAATTCTACTTCCGTGGTTACTTTTATGGTTGCGTGTGACCTTTAATTTTTGCCATTTATTCAGTGATTCAACTATGGTACTGAGTGACATGATAGCACATCACAAAATTTCTACACCCCAAATTTATAACTCTGCAGCAATGCCTTCTAATCTGTTCTATTTCCAAAAACTGAGAGAATAAGCACCCAAGGAAAAATAGCCTCATCTGATTAAGGTGCATTATTTCTACCAGCAAGTACTCAAAAATCAGTCCTTAATTGAAAAAACAGTCACAAAAATTTTTAAATAACCCTACAAAAAATTCATACCATGTAAAATTTGAATATACTAGAACCTAAATACATGGCTCTGAACCCAGACATCCAGATTTAGAAAAGTACTTGTTACTCTTTGCTGGCCAAAACTCTTAAAGCCTCCTCAGTGCAAACAATTTTTAAAATGTGTTCTATGTTTTTAAGTGAAAAAGCATAATGCTTCTTCCCCCTGTTCCCTAGCTATGCCATATCCAATGAACAGTTTATTTTTCTTAAAACATTTTTTTAAATTTTTAAAAGTACAAATCCTAATTTTATAGTGAAAAAAACCCGTCTTTTATGTCCAAATAATCTTCCCACTAACATATCCAAGATCTTTGAGACTAACTAGATAGTCACGATTTTTTTTGCAATTTGATACATTTTTCCTGGCAAAAATCACTGATCAAAAAGTATTACATTGCCCCATACATATGGAATCATTGTCAAAAGCTTGGTATTATTTCAAGCTTATGACACATAATTTAGAAAACATCTTCATGAGGAGATACTTATGCATTTAACAGAGCCTATTTTGCATTATATCATACTGTGCCTCAAATTTTTATCCGATGAAACCCATAGGTGCAACATTATCATTTAACCACTGGGTAGCTGAGACGAACAAAATTTCAGGTGCTACAAACAGCCCTTGGGCACATCACAGCTCTGATTCATGCTCCAACAGTATCTCAGGGATATTGCTGTTCTGTTTTCTGCCTGAACAAATGAAAATTATGTTGTAGAAATGTACACATATTTTTGGACTTATTTTGTGAAGATGTGCTTTGCTTCTTGGACTATTTGTCAGTGATCAGAGTCAGTCTCTTTACAGAGAGCAGATTCTGTATTTCACTTGCTGTTCTCAGCACTAAGTTTTGAAGAAGTTTGCTGAACTTATGCATACTAATAAATTTTCAAATATAAAATACTACTATAAATACAAATAAGTCAAGAAAAATAGGACAGATAAAACCAAAAAGAAAAATCCAGAAATGCTGAGCTTATGCAGAGCTGGGTTATATTCAAAAATGCACTGTTCCCAGGGTTTGAGATTTTGTTCCATAAACAATTGTAATTGCATCCTTGATTTCTTATATGCTTGAAAGGATGATAGAAAGAAAGCTGTTAAATATAGTAGCTTTTCTGATAAAGAGTGTCTAAACAGATGTTATAGCTATGGAGCTGACAGGGAAAATTAGGAGACAGTAGAACTCATTTTAAACAAATTAACTTCTGCCACACAGCCAGTTTTGTGGACTCAACCACAAATTAAGTCTACTGAATAGGATTTTTTTAATAGTTTTTTATTAGAGATGTGTCAATTTCTTTTTTTTTAATTATTGAATATAGGTTTCTTTTTCATTCGGAAAAATAATTTTATGTGTTCAAAATTCACTTTTGGCAAAATACTTTATGACAATCAGAAAAAATGTGCTGCTATCTTGTTCTTTCCTCAAAAGATGCTTTATTTTTGCAGTTACAATTTTTCTAATCCTTATTTAGCTTAGTTTCCAATCATGGCCTCTTGGCGATGCTATTTTTCTCTGTAGGATTCCATTTTTGTGGTGGCTGTAATTGGTAGAGATACTTGGCATCTTTTCAGATCAGTGTGGTTGGAGAAGCAGCACTAAGAGTACTGTACACACCAAGGAAAGTTAAAAATAATTAATTAATTTTATAGATAGTAAGTAAACCAATGTGAGAAAAGGGGAAAAAACTCAAACCCATCAAACACAAGTTACAGAACAAATGGAAGTAGATGCCTTGTTTGATAATAAGTCCTTTTTATCTGCTGGACCCACAGAATTCTCAGTGACTGTATCAGACTGCTACGGGTGCTCCAAAACTGCAATCATCCAAATTATCCATTTCCTTCACTCCATCTGAGCTGCAGAGATCCCTCTAGGGCATGTGAAACCCTGCATGTCCAGATGTGTGAAGCCAGGCAGGTTTTATGAGGTGTGCACTAGATACCTGCAAGGCAGTCATGAGTCAGAAGACAGAGATTTATTAAGAGACATCCCAAGGCGTCTTACTCGGGCACAGACATTGCCAAAGGTTGTAAGAGCCCTTCCATAACTAAATGCTGTCTATATATTTCCTGGGATTTTAAAATGCATTTTGGCATGACCCTCAACTGGCCAGTTCTGAGTTCTTCAATTTGAAGACAGACCAATGTAGAAGGCATCAAAAGAGTGAACTCTATAAATTATATAAAGAGCTCTGTAAATGATTCTATTCCCAGTGGAGTGTAAGAAGCCAGAGCTTAAATGCACTGTCAAGACAGGAAGCTGTCAGTCTAGAAAATGGCCAAATTGGCAGCCCAAGAGAAAGAGATACAGGAAATTCCTAATAGAGGAATAATTAAATCTTATTTTTCATATATGTAAGAATTTTCAAATGTGGGGATAACTACTGCTCTGAAGAGACTGGCTTCTGCAGGGAACCAAAATACATTAACCATTAGGAAGAATGAAAGTGGCATTTTTGATTTGCTGGTGAAAAGGCAAAGATGGGTCAGTGTTGCTGTAGTTGATGTTGATATTTGAGTGCAGTAAATGAATTGCAGCTGGAAGCCTTATTGTTAATATTTACTAGCCTGTGCCAGGAGAATAAAATATCATTTATTCCCAAATATCCCTGTACATTTTCAATGCAAATGAAACAGGGCTTCCACCTTGGAGTCTCCCCAGCCACTCCCTGCACATCATGTCACCACCCTTTTTTGCCTGCCCATGTCTGCCTCCATTGAAAGGTAAGGCAGGATCCTGCTTGGGAAGGGGATGAGGTGTGGGCCCTTAGGTGCCTCAGCTGGGCAGATCTGGGAATTGCTTAAGTGTAGCTTCCCATGCCAGCAATCTTCATCTGTGGGCAGACACAATCATGGATTTTAGAGTGCCAGTCCCTTCCAAGGCACCTCAGTCACTCTGTTTCGTTGACATCCCCCGTTAGGTTTGGCACTGCTCATCAGCATCCAAGGTTTCTGGATGCTAACTATGACCTGGTGCTGCCTATTCATATTCTTATCTTCTAAATGCCTTTGCCCAGAAATAAAAACAATGATGACTACTATGTAGTTCTTTGGGGTTTTTTCCAGCATCTCTCTTCTTGAAGAAATGCATTGAAGAGTCTTCTGCAGTCTTATGTAACTTCCGCCTCTTTTCACAATTTATCAAAGAAAATAATTAATACCTCCTCAGCCATGAGTCTCACCTGGTGAAGGAATGCAAATATGGAAACTCCTAAGGTGATAAGAAACATTCAGCATAGATTTATCATAAAAAATGTCATTAAAAATAATTCCTCAGAGTAAGCACACCATCTGCTTTTCTGTGCCCTGCCAACTTTCATAGCTCTGATGGGAGAGGCTGCCAAGACAAATCTTGGCAGGTCTCACTGATACCAGGTAGAGTGCTAGCCAACAGAGTTTGTCAGCTCAATCAAATTTCTTTGACAGCATAAGTGGCTTATAGGCAGGAAGTGGTATTTATGATATGTCTGGCTTTAATAAGCTTGTGATAGTGCCTCACATGACATCCTCATACACAAACAATGGAAATACAGTCTAGAGTGCTTGTTCATGAACAACACTTAGGGTCATGACTGCCACTAGACTACAAGCTCAAGCAAAAAATGGAGTTGTTTATGCAAGTATGTGGGTTGCACAAAATTATTGGTCTGTAAATGGTCTCTTACAACCAGAACTTTGCACATCACATCAGACAAAACAGTCAGTACAGAGTAGGTAAATAAGTAATTGAAACCTACACTGAAAGAGTAGTTACTGAGGGCTCACTATCAAACCAAAAACAATAAGCAAGAGTAGTTCAAAACAGATTTTACTTACCTAAGTCACAATTTGTCATTACGCAAAATATTATCATTTATCACATAAAAATAATTAAAATTTAGTGTGTGTTATTGTTCATTATATTGTGTATCATACAATGTATTGTTATAAATAATATGCAGTACCTACATGAGTGACGTAAATAACAAGACAATCCATTTATGGGGAATACAATTGCAAATAAGGTACATAAGGGTCATTAAAAAGTACCATACATAAGACAGATGAGGTAATTAAACATCTCTAGGCTTTGAATCTTTGCATTCAAAATTTTCATTCAATTACTTATTGCATGCATTGTAGTAATCTTCCAAAAAGTGGCAAACACTACACTAGTTTGACTCAGCAGACCCTTATCCAAATTTATTTATACTTTAAAATCTAAATAAAGTTACTATAAGATAAGGTAAGGCAATTTAAAAAAAAAGGAAAAAATAGAGGAGGGAATGAATTACCTTAATATTTTCTCTCATTGTTTTCTTTTGAGAAGAAGAATATGGCATGTTGACAAACAGCCACTGTGTAGGATATCTCTAAATTGTAATGTGTGTATTTGTTCCTTATTCATATGTATATTTCGCTAAATGACCTCAATGCCTTTGACTTTCTCAGTGCAGGAAATAAGTATTCAAGCAAGGAGACAGATGGAGATTAGTTTTAATTATTTAAAAAATCAACTTTATTTTCGTAGAGATTATCACTCTTTTCCGTGGAATTCATAATTCAACTAAGGCATTGTTCACCTGGCGGATGTGTACAAATCTCATTTCCTCAGGTCCCTTCTTTCAGCAGTCTTTGGATATCTGCCATAAATGCTCTTTCTTGGGAGCATGATCTGGCACTGCTTTCTCATCTTCATATCAATTCTGTTCAAGCAGAGGTGCCTCCCCAAGTCCCATTCATGCCATCATTCCACTTGTGAGCCATCAGCAAATAATGAGGGAATTCAGAAAGAGAGCAGAATCTGGACACCTGACAGTGTCAAACATTTCCATTAACCTAGCAAGCAAGTCACAACAATTCATTGATGAACACAGAGCTTGGGATTTATCCAGTGCTAAATGATGGCTACATTACTGATATTCTTGCATTTCTTCTATCACTAACATCATAACTAACATAACTAACAGGACACTGAAAAATGAACAAGATAATGGTGGAAACTAGGCCCAGGTTTTGAGAGATCAGTAGAATAAATACTCCATTTGCCTAATCTGTGATGTCCTTTTAATTGTTCCAGAAAAATTTTTGCTCAAAAACACAGCTCAAAAACACAAACTATACTGTTTGACAGTCTGTTTGTATTAAAACACAAGGCCACAAATTATCCCAAATATCTCATAAAGACTGGTTATTTTCTGAAAATAAAATGCCCTCCACATATCAAATCAAATTTAAGTAAATTTGTTAATGATAAGGAATAAATATGAGTATGCTTTGTATGAGTGCAGGCATCAATCTTTGAAAAGTATATCCAGGAAAGTAAATTTTGAACCTCCTCTATGGATATATCTTCATAAGCCATTGAAATGGTTGGCATGCCAGGAAAAGGTCAAACGTTACAAGGCTAAGCACAAAAGCTAACAAGAGATCTTCAGAATTCATTAAAAGTCGATCCTGACCTTGTACGTGGGATCAGATATTTGCTTTCTTTTTTGTTTTATTGAATGAGAAAATGCATTTCTTATAACCATAACAATTATTTTTAACATGATTTTAAGTACCAAGCACTTCCACGTATGAGTTGATGCTAAATAAAGATGAGACACAAAATAAAGCTGTTTCTGTTTTCCCTTCATATGTTTCCTGTCTCCCCAGGCCTGTCCCTCCTGTTTTAGCAGTGCTGATGCTACCAGCCCCAAGGCAGAGGGAAGCAATCCTTGGCAAACAGTATCTAGAGCAAATTCTTCCCTTGATTTCATATTCTGGGGCTGGCAGTTGATGAATCTGGACTGGCTTCTTATAGAAAAACAAGGTCTCTCAGGACCCCTTTTAGCATGTGTTCTAATGTCAAAGAGGCTAACATCTCTGTCAAGAAATAATGCAGTCAGGTCACAGCATTTGTTCTACCCTTTCTGTTTGGCTATGGCACAAGTGACAAAAGGGCATGAAAAAATCAATTTAAGCAAAACTGATATACACTGAGTGTTAGCTTTGACAAATAGTACAGACAACAAATCATTAAAGAGAGCTTATGGGAGAAGAAAAAACAAAAAGTAGAAAAATCCCCAAATCTGAGTTCTGAAAAGAGAGAGAGCAAAGCAAACATATTTTAAAGGCTTAGCATGGTAAGAACACCCCCTTGATGAAGAAAGGACCCAGATGCAGAAGATAAAGGAACGGGTAGAATATTTCTCTGATAGGTTTGCTATTTGTTTGTTTGCTTTTACAGATAAATGATCAGGGATTTTATCTGTGGAAGATAACACATCTTTACATTATTCTAAATATTTTCCCAGAAATATCCACGATTTTGACTGACGATCATTCAACACATGCACACAAATAACTTGGCATATACCATCAACATGCCTGGGAATTGAAGGAATGCTGTCTGGTTTAGGCAGAACTACATAAGTTTCTGCAGAGTAATCTTAAGGGTATGCAATTATGCTGCTCCTGTTTCTTCCTGTCTATACAAAGTCAACTCCCCCGACCCAGGTGCAGGAGCTTGCACTTGGTCTCATTGAACCACATGAGATTCCCACAGGCCCCAGTTCCGAGCTTGTCCAGGTGTGGATGCCATCCTGTCCTTCAGGAGTGTCAGCCACACCATTTAGCTCAGTGTCATCTGCAGGTGTGCTGAGGGTGCACTCGATGGCTCTGTTTCTGTCACTAATGAGGACGTGAAGTAACTCTGGTCCCAGTACGTGCACCTGATGGACACCACTTGTCAGCGATGTCCTTCGGGATTCAGAGCCACTGACCACAAACCTCTGGATGTGACTGTCCAGCCAATTCCTCATCCACCTAACAGTCTCCCCACTGAATCCTTCTGTCTCCAATTTAGAGAGAAGGATGTGGTGGGCACCCACGTCAAAGGCTTTACAGAAGTCCAGATAAATGACATCTGTAGCCCTTCCCTTGTCCACCGATGCAGTCGCTCCATCATAGAAGGCTGCTGGGCTGGTCAGGCAGGACTTGTCCTTGGTGAAGCTGCGCTGGCTGTCCCAAATCACCTCCCTGTCCTCCATGTGCCACAGCTTCTAGGAGAATTTTTTCCATGACCTTTCCAGGCAGAGAGAGGAGGCTGACAGGTCAATAGTTGCCAGGGCCTTTCTTCTCACCCTTTTTAAAGATTGGAACAATGTTTCCCTTTTTTCTGTTCACCAGATTGCCATGACTATTCAAATATCATAGACAGGATGGCAACTACATCAGATAATTACATCAGAATTCTGGGATGCATTTCATCAGATCCTATAGACTTATGTACATTCAGCTTCCTGAGGTGGTCACAACCTGAATTTTACTTACAGTGGTAGGAACTTTGCTTTCCCAGTCCCTATCCTGCTGTCCATCCAGTCAAGAGGTGTGGTGACAGAAATCAGCCACTAACTAGTCCTTTTTCTATTGGGATTGCTTGGCTGATAAGAAGGAAAAAGGAACTGGACACCTGTTTGAACAAGAAATAAGCTTAGCATGTAGCATGGAAGTCAGGGAACAGAAAAAATAAAAAAAAGAAGATAAATGATTAAAAGTAATTATTTGCTATTTGCTGCTAGCAATAAGATATTATCTTCCAAATACATATCCAGAAAAGTAAGTATGAGTTGTCCAGATGACTCATAAACAAGGAAGTGGATATGATTCCCTTTTTTTTGGTCTAAAAGTATCCCCCTCCAAGTTTTCAAAAAGCAACATGCGGGGATCCACAAATTCCATGAGCTGGTGCTGCTAGTCCCAGCTGCTTCAGTGGTCATGCTCCTGAGAGTAACCTGCTTAGAGAGTGGGTACAAAATGTTCTTTCAGAAAAAGCTGGTCATGACCAAATGTGAAAAGAAGAAAATTACATGGAAAAAAGTCAAATGAAAACAAGAGATTAAATAAAGATATAAATGTATAAATACAAGTATAGTTCTAAAGCAGAAGAGTGTGCTTGAGACTGAAAGCAATGAAATACAAAAGGCCTGTACTGTAGAAAAAAGACTTGAAATTTTTCAGACATGTATATTCACCAAGTATTTCCTGCACACAGTACAAATATTAACTTCTTGTTTGCTTGCTTGCTTGCTTTTTCTTTCTGGTGGGTATTTTTCAGGTTTTCGAACCATCAGGCTACAGAAGCAAAGATCATGAATGACTCACACAGACATTTCTATCCTATTAGTCAGATATTTGTTACTGGAATAAGTATTGATTTTGTGCATGCCTAGATGAAAGATGTGTCTGATGGCTCATGAGGGAAGCCATGTGACTTTCAGGGATCATGGTTTTCTCCAGTAAATATATGGGTTTTTCCAGACAGTGGTTCCCAGACTTGGTTGTGTGTACTTCTAGTGGTGTTGGAATGGTTTCACACCAGTTCTGCACATGATGATGGCCAAATCAATTAAAGTTAGGAATCCTGCTTTAGGTGGAATCACTACAGTTTGCTGGTGGTAGCTAGGGGAGCAGGTCTACCTCTGTCTGCACTGAGCCTTTCTGCCCATGGGAACATGTTAACAAGAGAATTTAATAGCTAATTTTATTGGGTCTGCATGGCCAAGCTTTGGTAGCAGGTGGCTACAGGGGTGGCTTTATTGAGAAGCTGCTGGAAGCTTCCTCCATGTCCAGCAGAGCCAATCCCTGGCAGTTCCAAAGATGGATGTGCCGCTGGTCAAAGCTGGGCCAATTAGAAATGATGGTAACATCTCTGTGGTAACAGATTTAAGAAGAAAGGAAATAAAAGTTATTGCACAGTTGTAATTGTGGCCAGAGAAAAGAGGAGTGAGAACATGTGGGAGGGGTAACTCTGCAGACCCCCAGGTCAGGAGAAAAGAGGGGCAGGAGGTGCCCCAGGTGCCAGAGATGGGATTCCCCTGCAGCCCCTGGTGCAGCCCATGGCGAGGCAGCTGTGCCTGCAGCCCCTGGAAGCACAGGGATCCCACAGGGATGCAGAGATCCACCCCCAGCCTGGGGAGGAGACCCACAGAGGAGCAGGTGGGTGCCTGGGAGGAGACTGTGACCCCATGGGAGGCCTGTGGAGCAGGGAGCACCCATGGGAGCAGCCTGTCCTTGAAGGACCACAGCCTGTGCAAGAGTGACCCATGCTGCAGCAGTTTGGGGAGAACTGTTGTTCATGAGAGGGATGCACCCTGGAGAGGTTCATGGAGAACTGTCTCCCATGGGAGGGACTCCATGGTGGAGCAAGGGAAAGATTCCTCTCCCTGAACAGTGAGCGAACTGACCACCCTGTCTCCCTGCACCACTGGGGGAGGAGGTAGAGCTGGGAAAGAGGAAAGGGTGGAGGGAAGGTGTTTTTAAGGTCTCATTTTACTTATCATCATCGTGCTCCAATATTGTTAATAATTTGATTAATATCTCTAATTCTATCCTGTTTTTCTCATGAAGGTATTTGGTGAGCGATCTCTCCCAGTCCTTAGCTCATGAACTTATTGTTACATTTTGTGTCCCCTGTCCAGCTGTGGATGGGAGTGAGAGAATGGCTTTGATATCTAGCCAGCATAAACCCACTATGGACTTTTTGGTAGAAATGCTGGAGAATCAAGAGGATTTTGAGATGAAGATAGTAGTCAGGAGAGGTATAAGTACAAAGCAATATTAGAGAGTAGATTGATCACGGGGAATTTTTATTGTAGTTGTGGTGAAGCAACAAGGGGTAGATTTTGAGTAAATTGTCCATTTTTGTAGTGTGTTATGATAATATCATTTTGGTTTTCCTACAGGGAAATTTTTTTTTGTCTGGTTTGGCTGGGTTAGTAGTTCCAAGTGAAGGTCATGTGATGAATGTTGATTTTAATGGTAATGATAACAATATGATTCACACAGGTGAGGGGTGGAAACTGCAGTGGTTTGGCCTTGGCTGGATGCCAGGCACCTGCCAAGCTGCTCTATCACTCCCCTTCCCAGCATGATAGGGGAGAGAAAAATAAGGGGGGGAAACAAATATTAGGTTGACATAAGGCAGTTTACTAAAGCAAGAAAAAAGCAAAAGTTTGAGTCTGCATAAGCAAAGGGGAAAAAAAAATTAATCTCCACTTCCATCAGCAGCATTGTACAGCCAGGAACCCCCAGGAAGCAGGGCTTCAGCACACATGGAAGTTTTTCCAGAAGGCAAACATTGTAGCATTTATATCTGAGCTGATGTCATATGGTATGGGATATCCTTTAGGTTAATTTGGGTCAGCTGTTCTAGCTGTGTCCCTTCCCACAATCTTGCTCACTTCCAGCCCCTTGCTGGTGGGGGAAGGAATGTTAGAGAAAGTGCTGATGCTGTGCCAAGCACTGCTCAGCAGTAGCCGAAACACTGCTGGGTTATCAACACTTTTCCAGGTACCAGTGCACAGCACAGCATTTCAAGGCTCCTGTGGGAAAACGAACTTCAACCAGTCCCAACACAGTGATCACCAGTAATTTCCTGTGTAGAGACAGGTGTAAGGGTCACAGAGCAATTGGTTCTCCAGGCCACTGCATGGGTGGTATTTGCTTGTGTGGTGACATGAAATTCAGAGAGGAGAAGAGGACAGTTCTGGTTTAGGAAAGGGGAGTGTGAGAGCAGCAAAGATTGGCATGCTAAAGGACAGGAGGGGAAGATTCCAAAAGAATGAAAGGGACTGAAAACACCCCACTGGTGAGTGCACACCACCTGGCAGAGAGCCACGAGCTGTCTCTATGTAGGAGGTAATAAAGTGAATAAATGGACAATCCCCAGTTTGAGGCTCTGACCCCAAATAGCTCTTCCATTTGCTTTAAAGGGACCAGGAACATACTCAGAATTATGCTGGGGTTTTTTGCTGCATCATAACTCAAAGTGCTAACTGGTTAATTGGTGTTCATATTTTACCACAATGTGTTACTTTATTATTGGCTTACATACTGACAGACAGAATTATATATATTTAGTCCTATGTCCTATTAACCTCCCTTTGCAACTTGGATTTGTTCTTTCCATAGCTGTCATTGAACTTCAGATTTGCTCTAAGGTTGCAATATCTCCTTAACTATTTGCAATCGAAGACCTTACTGAAGTGGTTTAGTCTTATTTTAGGAGTTACAGAGAATCACTACTGATATGTATGGAACCTTTGCCACGAGAAGACAAAGTTTTTGAGCTGTTATTCTTTTTCATTCTCCTGAATTTATGTCCTTGTTTCAATGTTCTTCATAAAATTAATTGAAATTTATTGCATTCTCAATGTCATTTTTAACAAAATTGGAATCCAAAACCAGAAGAACGGGAATCAAGTCAGACTAGATACTCTGAGTTCGGAAAGCATGTATCCTTTCTTTGGACAAAAAAAGGTCCAAAGGTCCACTTGCAGCTATATTAATAACAATTGCTAAGGAAGAAAATCAACAGAAGTATCTATGCACAAGTTTACACAATAACCATCTGTGTCTTATTCCTTAAAATACTTAAGAAACAAATGGTCAATGCAGGCAATAATACTGGAAAGGTAAAGCTGAGGCCATATTAAAGCTTTTAAAAAAGTATTTCCTTCACTAAGTTGAAGTTTTCATTTGTTTCTTTCACCATTTGTCTCCCTCAGGTACCTTTGATGTGCCATTGTTTCTTGTTCCATCTGCTTATAGGATCCTCTGCACATATACTAAGAAAGCTATGATCTGATATGTCAGGCAACTTTTATTGTGGGGAACATGAACATTGGAATCCCACTAGTCTCAAGAGACAGACCACTATTTAGCACAAACAAGACATTCATGATGGTTTGAAAGCCATCTCTAAGCACATTCTGCACAGCAAGCAAGGCCAGGCTTTGCATCCCCCAGTGAGTTCACATGCTTAAATTATCTCATGGGCAGCAGATATCCATGCTGCAAAACAAAGTGAGAAAGTAGTCTGCAGCTGACCCAGGGGCGGAAATCTTGCACTCTTCTTTCCTTGGAAGAAAAAGGAGACACACTTCCAGGGAGGAAAAAAAGACTTGAAGAGATTACATGAATCATCAAGTCCGTTCCCTGTCCACAACCAGGTAACATATTGTTGGATCAAAAAGCTCTACTCTTCCCCACACTGCAAAATCCTCAGAGTATTTTGCAACATCCTATAATAATTCCCAGACCTTTACTACAAAAAGAGCTGTAGAAAATATTCTTGGCATCTTCTCACAACAGAAATTTTGTACTTTCAATAAAAATGCAAAGATCCTTCCTAGTCAGAGCTCTGGAAGAATTCTTTCCTGAAGCCATCATGATGATCAGTTTAACTCTGGTTGCCAGAACAAGAGAGAGCAGAACTGAACATGAGAGAACTGTCTTCAGCCCCAGATGTCCCAGATCAGTGTCAGGGAACAAAAGGCAAGGGATAAAAAAATAATTGACCTTCTACCCACTACATGCTGGTGGAAGATGAGTGATAAAGATGCTTTTGCCTCTTTTTTCTACATTTATTTCTCCCTGCTGTTTCTCGGTCTCATGCAGTTCTCAGTAAATTCTGATCCTCCTGACATCTTTTGTGTTGCCTTGAATTTATTTCTGCAGCAATGCTTCACAATTCCAATGAGAAAATCAATGTACCAGACATTTAATCTACCGAGCTATCAGTTCTAGGTTCAGTTAGCCAAATTCAGAGCTGCTCTAGGAGCCCAAAAAATGGTTAAAAGCCGTCCCAGACCCACTAGATGGCACTGTGGATGGCTATCACCAGCGCTTGAGAACCCAGGCAGAGTTCAGCTGAGCCTGGCAGCTTCAGTCTCGGTTGTGTGGCTCTGATTTCCAGCACAAATCCCTCTGCCTGGAACCTCACTTGGAAATTCTGCCCATTCAGCAACTTTTTGGTACCCCCAGTCACTCCAAATTTAGGCTCTTTCAAATAATTATCAGCATTTTTTTTTTTTATTTTCAAGAAGCTCCACGATTATATTTTTCCAGTTCCTGGATCTTCCTCAAAACATTCCAGAGGTTTCAAGAAATATTTAGAAAGTTGGTAAGTCTGAGTGTCCTGTCTGGCTGCTGCTCAATGTGTGTGTCAATGGAAGGGTACAAACTTTAACCAAACTTTCCAAAAAAGCTGCAGATTACAGGAATTTTGATGTAACACTAACTTTCCATCTTGCTTGCACCAGTTCTTCTCCACAGAGTCAGTCTGGATCCCAATAAAATCAGTTGGGAAGGAGGATTTCCACTGGGATTGAGGAAAGTTGGATAGGGGCCTCTGTCAGCTTTCCAAACACTTGAAATGAGAGTGCTGATATCTGGTAAATCTTTCCCCCTTTTCTGATCAAGGTTTCTACCCCTACTGTGAACAGTGTTTGATGGTTTATGCTTACAATAAGAATTGATGGAGTCATTGGGAAAAAACAGTGGGACTGCCATTTTCGGTTTTGGGGGCAACACTTTTGTCAAATACATTTTTCTAACTGAAGTGGGACTTAAAATCCCCTCCTTTCTGTCTCTGCTTCTGTATATTATTTCATCACAGCCTCCTGTCCCTGGGTTTAAACGTTTCTCTTGTGTTGCAGCTTTCACATCTTCCTGAGTAAGGCTTTGAGCCTTCATTTTCAGACTTTGGAACCATCTATTGCATCTCCCTAAGTAAAAGCACTATTTTCCAGTAGTACCATTCAGAATTCAACCACAAACTAATCTATAAACCACACACCAATCATGCAAGTTGAATGAACATCAACAATTCCTAGGTCTTGTGCATTTATCATGAATCAAGTTTGAGTTGGAGGGGACCCTTAATGGCCACCCACTCCAAACCCTCTGCAATGATCAGAGGCAGCTTCAAATAGATCAGACCATCAGCTTCCAGGGCTGGGGCATCTATCATCTCTATGGGCAATCTGCCACAGTGTTTCACCACCCTCAAAATAAAAAGCTTCTTCCAAGCATGTAATCTAAATTTTCCCTCTTTCATTTTTAAACCATGGCAACAGACTCTGCTAAAAAAAATCTGTCCCAAATTTCTTGTAAGCCCCCTTTAGGTACTGAAAAGCCACAACAAGATGTCCCTGGAATCTCCTCCAGGCCAATCTCCAACTCTCTCAGCATTTGAAGCAGTATCTCAGAGAGAGCCTCCTTGACTAGGCAGTGCAGGTCAGCAAAGCACGGTGAGGAAGGACAAACATGCTCATCAAGCCCTAAACTCTTACTTACTGACCATCATCTGAAGGTTACATCTTCCAGGAACAGTAAATGACTATATGATGATTCTTAGATCTCTCTCATAAGAATGCCAGGGCTCAAAGGAGCAGGAGATAAGCCAGATATCCCTCCTCCTTACTTACCAAGTACTTATCTAGAGATATCCCTACAAATAAACCATTGTTTCTCACTTCTTGCTCTGCAACTTGGACCAAATAAGGTGCAAGTTGCAGAGCAAGAAGTGAGAAACAACTGTGAGACTGAGAACAGAGTTCTGTGCCCACATCAAAGGGTGGCTGTGTGTAAAACCCCTAAACAGGAAAGAAAGCCATGCAGAAAATTCTAAAACACCTCTTCCATTCTTTTTACTGTTCTTTGTTTTATGCCAATAATACCCAGTGTTGCCTGGAGACTGCACAAAATTCAAATGACATGAGAAACTTCAGAAATTCAAGAGTGTATCTGGACACAAATTTTTAGTGTTATGATGAGTTCAATACTATACTATGTCACAGCTTTACAGGTTATTAAAACTGGCATTTATATTTGCTGGGGAAAAAATAAATTATTTAATTTTTAAAAAGCAAGCACCAAAAACAGTGTATGTAGTCAAGTTTCCAAATGAAAATAGTTTGTTATAGATGGCTTTCTCAAGCAGACCTCAGATCTGGGCATGATGAGGTTTTGTATTGTACTCACTCGTGAGGTTTTGAGCTGTATTTACTATAGGAATTTGAGAAGTAATCCTCAAGACAGTTTGATTTCCAAATGTAGTTTAAAGTAGTCTTAACTTGCACAAACTTGCAATAATGTTGAAAGAACATTAGACAGTGCTACATTCTGAGTTTTACCTATCTCACAGGGCAGGATTTACTGTAGTGGTGCCAAAGACAATACTTGATCTCCATATCTTCCACTACATCCCTGTAATGATTTTTTCCCTAATTTTAAACCCATTCACTTCAAAGACGATGAGTACATCTTTTGTCTGTATTTTTCTCTACACCAGAAATAAATAATTTTTGGTTTTTTATCAGCCTTTGCAACTGAAAGATAATTCCTGGCATCTCTGACCATAATTTTTGAGTACTCTGGGTCAGAATAATGGCCCAAAGGGCTTGCCTCAGCATTCCTTTAGATCCTGAACTTATGTCTTCCTGCAGTGTTACATGGTGCAATTCATAAATTTGTTTTCTAAGTTTGTTCGCTTCTTACAAGAAAAAGAAAATAAAAATAGGACCAAAAATATAAAGAAATATTGTCATAATAGCCACTAGATCTTTAAAGAAAATTTTCACAGATGCCAACAGCTGTGTGAAAATAGTCTGTCCTCAAAGACAGAAAAGCAAAACTAATTTTATGAAAATAGAAGCTGTAAAACATCAGAGATGGTTTTCCATAAGGTAGCTAATTGCATGCCTGAGCGTTCATATTTTGTTCTGTGTCTTTTGCCACTATCAATGACTCATATTGAAACACCACAAGAATAATATGTATTCACTTCTCTTGTAAGTTCTTGTTTGGTCCTCTAATTAAGTAATTAAAGTGAGCATGTGATACTACCAGGCAAGCTGGCAAATACAAATCAAACAGGTTTTTGATGGTGTGCCTGCAAGAGTCCTCCCTGAGCTCTCAATGTGTGCATGGAGGTTTTATAAGCAATTAAACTCTATCCCTGAAAATCCTACCTTCAAAGCCTTTGGATCACTTGGAGAGTTTTATGGTTGGCTGCAAATAAAGAGAGCATAGAAGTTTGTAGGAAAAGCTCAAACAAGGAAAAGAAACATGAAACAAATAAGTTCAAACACATTTAACCTTTTCCCTTCTAGAGTGTAAGTTCTCATCCTGTATTGATGCTGCTTTAAACAGATGCTGCATTTCAAATTTCCTGGTAGGATTATTAGGCAGCACAGAGGATGCTTTGTCCCTTCTCATGCTGCAGCAGAAGAACAAAACTTTTAGAAATACGTTAAGTGGCACAAGATACTCTACAACAAATATTTCCATGCAATGGAACCACCAGATTTTTTTTAACCCTACAGTATTTAGGCAGTGCCTTTAAGTAGTATATCAGTCATGCTTCTGTGTGTGCTTCAGCCTAACAAGAAATCCATCATTGTCCTCATCCAGCTTTGGCTCACAGCAGTACAGACATCCCCAAACACTCTCTGCTCTTTCCTATGTGACTCTTCAGCAGAGGATTTTTGGCTTCCATGCTCTTTCCCCTAGAAAGGGTCAGTGGCTTTATTTGCTGGCAGTGAGAACAAATGAGTTTCAGACTCCTATTATAATTTCCTGGTACAGTGCATGTTTTGTGAAATAGATAGGGAGTGTCTGCTCCACACTAACATCATGACTGTATCCAGTCCTGATGGCCTTTGAACTGAGAGAGGTAGACACTTAGTAAGCTGCCTTTGTCCATTTTCATTGTATGCCTGGGCACGAAGTCAGAGACAATGCACATGGAAAGGCCAGGGCGCAGGGAAGGAGTGGCAATTTGCCGCTGTGCAGGCACAGAGCCCAAAGCATGGGCTGACCTGTTGCCCTCAAATACAGACTGTCCTCAATTAAACCTGTCAAGACAGGTCTTTCCTTTACAGCGGCATAATACTGCTAATTCAACAGATCTAGCGAGAAAAATCAGATGCAGGTTGTCTACACTATTTGTCTGTGCCTGTAAACCACACGTGGCTGCAGGTTGCGTCTGTCAGCATGTGAATATGCTTTCAGCTGGTGTTCACAGCAGTGGGGCTCGTTTCAACAGTTACATGTATCATAATTACTATTGAAATTCACCACCACAAAGATGCTGATGGCAACCCAGTTCAGGCTCAGCAGCTACAATTATGTTCCTTGCCTCTGGAGAGACCCCAGGGTCCTTTTCTCTTCTGAACTTCTGCTGGCTGCGGCGTTTCTTCATATGGACTGGGAGAAGGTGCTGCAGAGGAAATGCTTTCAGCTATGCTTTGTGCATCCTGCGCTGACCACAAGCAAAGCAAGCACATGATTTTCATAGTGCTGCTATCCTGTTACTCCTTTCATTCCTGTGGAGCACAGCACTCCCAGAGTACTAAAAGTGACTACTGCTTAACCAGTAGGAGACTACATCACTGCTGAGCCAGCTGCCTGGAAATGTTAATGCTGCTCTGTGGTTTCTTCAGGACTCTGGGCCAGCATTTTCCTCATCAGATGTCTTTCCTTTTCTACCCTATCCCAGCCTGTGCTTTATTCTCAGTGCAATCTATTTTCCATGACTGACAAGACTGGGGGTTCCCAAAGGCACTTGAAGGAAATCAGGATGTAAAATGAAATATGAAGAGTATAAGGAAAGAAAGGAGGGAAAAAACAAAACAAAAAAATACACTCACTGCTGACATGAGAAATCCTGGCCAGGCAGAGGGTATGGGAAAGAAACACAGCAGAGTTGAGGAGGCATGGGGAGGGGAGGTCAAAGAGGTGAAGATTGCAATTCCAGAAGCAGCTGATGAGACTGCAGAGGAACGGAAGCTGAATAAATTTTCAGAATCTACAGAAGCAAAAATTGAGTCCTGTAGCAATTTTTTTTCCACAGAGACACTATTATCTCTGCAGTTTCACAAGTGGAAAAACAAAACATTTAAGTGATTTACTTTGGTAGGTTTGGAGCCCAGGTTCTTCCAGCCCTTGGGCATGGACATAACTAAGGGATTTATCTTATATGTGTTACTTACAGATGACTTGGAGAAAATTGATTAAAGTGACTTTAACTGGGCAAGATTTAACATTCAGATATGGATTGGGTTGTGGGGGAGGTCAAAATTTGGCTCTGACCTCCACTTTCCTTTTTACTTTAAAAAAAGCCAAACAAGCAGTGTTAAAAATATATTAAAGGAAGCAGGAGAAGAGTCCTAGCTGTTTCCCGTTGCATATGTAGCTTTCAGTGTTATTAGGCCCATCCTGTGAATCAGTTGAAGGGTCAATAAATCTAGACCTCACTGTGATTACACATGTATTACCTCCACTCCGTGGTTTCTGATTGATGCATCCACTAGTTACCATGTCTGTCAGTGTGCACTTTGCCTTCAGCAAGGAAAAACATTGGGGCTACCTCTCAACCTCTCAGACTGAGTCTTCTGTTTGGTCAGATGGTCTGCAGTGCTTGCACATGACAGCTTGCCCCTGCATAGGGCACAGCACATTTCCTGTTCCCTTGTTACAAAACATGTGTTGATAATAAATTTCACATAACCCAACACAAACAGGTAGGTAATTAGCTGACAACCCTTCCCATTTCTGATTATCCAGAGCCTGTGGTGGGCACTGCACAGGCTCCTGTCTCCCTTTCTCCTACCTCACAAACAGCAGAGAACAATCTGATGCAAATAGACAGGTAGCATCAGAAATGGGACAAACAAGAAAAGAGAGATGTTGCAGACATCTGAAGCAAACATCATCTCACTGTGTTCTGGTACACCCTTGTGCTTTTGTGCCACTGTGTGTGAATCAGGGACACAGGGAATATTTCTCTGCTTCTCCTGGGAGTTCCTGACCCCCCAGGAAAACACTGTTTTTAACCTCCATCTATGGAGGTTCCAAAGCTTTGAGATAGGTTGGAAACACCCAGTGTGTGAATTTAGATAGCAGTGTAGTTAATAGTTTGTCACTTGGTGAAAAATATGTATTTGGGTTTTATATGATATGGGTGTAGGTGAGGATTCAAGATGGAGAATTCTGGGTGTTGCCTCGGTTTCCCTTCTTCTTCACTTCATCATCTGCAGTGTTGGGAGCACAACCTTATTGGCTAAGAGAGCCCACAATGCAGATGTTGCGTGAACAAACAAATAATGAGTTATTCGTAGTAGAGTAATAACAATAGACTTTTAAAGTACATGCTGTCAAGTAATTGGTTTGTTTATCTTGTATAAATTCAGACATTTTGAGCCTCTTGTGGCTTTTTGCTGGCGTGTTTTCCAAGAGTGCAGAGCCTGTGTTATCCTAGGCTCAAAACAGATGATAAGAGACAATAAACAACCTTTGAAGACCAAACAGCAAGGCCCTTCTGCCTCGTTTGTGGGTGTGACACAGTCTGTCAGGGGTTTCTCAGTTCTTGCAACCCCCTGTGTTGGGGGAGAACCCCACATCTGGTGCCCCATGTGACCAACACCACTGTAACGGCGCCTTGGAAATGGGCCTTAATTTCATAATGATACGTGGCAACAGTTCTTTCCAGAGAAACAGCCATGACTGTGGTTGGTAAGCATATATTTGAAAATGGAAAAGATAGATAGTCCTTACAGTAATTAAGTCTCAAAGAGTACTGCAACTCCAAAAGAGAACCAGGTTCCAAACACGTCTTAAATATTTCAACTGTGTCTTTCTTTGTAAGGGCTGAGGATTCAGAATATGGGGATATCGATTACATCCTTTTTTAGCTTTCCACAGTAGGTTTCCAAGGAGGTAGCTAACTTGAACGGAATAGACAACCACATCTGTGCTGAATAGCTAGAAAGCAAAGGAAACACATTATGTGGCTTTTAAAACGTTTTGTGAATTGTGGAAAAGATATGTAATATTTCTGCTGAAAAAATGCCATTAAAATTATCTATATGTTTTCTATTTCCCTCTGAGGGTTTTCAACAATGAATTATTTTCTTGGTACCTTCATAAGTAACTGAATAACTGGCAGCATCACTGTCATGAAATGCATCTATAAATGATCTTATGTACTGCTACACAGTTGCCTGAACACTGAATATATTACATATAAATAGTTAATTTTCCACCTCTGACAGGTTGATTTATAAAAAAAGATTTTAAAAAGTAATGCTGATTTGAAAGGGGTTTTGGGCTTTGCATTTTTTTTATGGAGGCAATCCAAATAAACCATTCCCTAGGCACATTTAGATTTGCACAATATACAGCACCATATGTGTGCACACTTCAGAATTACTTCCACACACAGAAAGGAACAGATCTGGAGTGAACACTGCCATGGGAGCTTGATTTGCAGCAGAGGCACTTTGCTTTTATTATCCTTCACTTTCCACTGATCATGCATCAGGTCCCTTCACATCTCTTTTCTCACACTTGCCTACTTACATCAGACCTGACTCTCTTTGTCAATTACACTCTTCTTCAGATTCCCTTCAAGATCAGAAAAACTTTTACTTTAGTTTCACCTTTCAGTTTACTGCCTACTTTGGATAAAGTTGAGTATAGAAGTATTAAAATACCAGGAGAAAGCCTGCTGTCACAATGAGTTTGATCCAAAATCCTTTGAAGTCGTTAATGAATGCTGGTATCCAAGTCATTGCTTTTGGTCTTTGGATCTGCCCATGGCTTTCTACTTCAACACGAAGCATGAGTATTAAAAAGTTTTCAAAAGATTTATCTCATGGGATTACCAGTTTGATTTTCTGAATAATGTTCTCTGAAGATTCAGATAAACATGTCAACACTTGAAAGCTCTGCATAACACCTCAGGCTGAGATTTAAGTCCTCTGTAGTCACAGCGCTCAAAGTTTCACAATCAGTGGATAATTTCAACTTACAACTGAAATATGCTTTGGTCTCTCACAGCTGAGAAAGGAAAAACTTTCTTGATTCTAGCACCAGAATCACTGGCTGCTATGTTGGAATCTTCACTATTGGAATGGTTTGAATTCTGGTTCAATATGACTGGAATAGTCTTGGCATTTTTTGTCTTGCAAGGAGGGACAATTGCTAACTTGTTATTGCTGTGACTCTTTCTAAATCACTGTATTTCTTCCCAGTAGCCAGATAGTTTATATTTGAAAGGTATTATATAAAGAGAGGTCTAAATTTTGTATCCACAGTCATGGATAGCAATGTCAGTTCATCTCATAGAAAGGTCACCTTTAGCAGGTAGACACAGACACATATATAACATACAATTGTGTACACACCCAGGTTCTTTTCCCATAAAGCTGAGGGCCTCTAAGGTATTTGGCTCTAAAAACCTGTCCTTTGTAGTACTGTTTAGAAGACTAGAGGATTCCGTAGATGAGCCTATATTATTTGATTTTGGTTCTGAATCTGAAATGCTATTACCATCTGAGGAATGTTTTGTTTCTTGGTGAAAATTTTCACTTTTTTACTGATATCTCAGTGTGCTGAATCCAGGTACAGTGCCTCACAATGATGCATTCTGTATAAGATTCCCTTTCAAAACTACACCCTAGGAAATACTGCACTGAGTTTGCAGAAAATAGAGGAATACATTGCAATGAACAAAGTATAATTAATTGTTAATGGAATAGAAATTTTTAATTTTAACCTAAGTGCTTTGCTGAGCTGATGCAATTAAGGGGCAAATATTGATTTCTTCGCTATCATGACCAGTGACAGGACTCAAGGAAATGGCCTGAAGCTGAGTTGGATACTAGAAAAATGGTTTTCATCCAGAGGGGCACTGAACAGGTTCCCCAGGGGAATGGTCACAGCACCAAGCCTAACAGAGTTCAAGAAGCATTTGGAGAATACTGTCATGTGTATAGTGAGATTCTTGGGGCTGTCCTGCGCAGGGGTAGGAATTGTACTCTGTGATCTTCATGAGTCCTTTAGAACTCAGTATATTTTATGATTCTATAAAAAGGAGCTTCTTTTCCAGCTCTAGCTGAACACTTTGTGGGTTTATCTTTGTTCTTTTCAAAGTCCTATTCTCTGACAGTAAACAGAGTAACCAGAGCCATTTATGGGGCAGAGCAAGCCTAGGAACCCTAGGTAGTCCTCTGAGCAATACCAATGTGTGTATACTTTACATCCCCTTAGTAAATTCCTCAGCCAATTACTGCCATCACCTGGGACTTTGAATAAGTCAGAATACAAAATAAAACTACAGATTGATTGAAAGGATTACTTGGACCTTCTGTATTTCCTAATTTGATCTGGAAAGAAATGTGACAAATATCCTAAAGAAATGTGACAGACTAAGAATTCTAGTTTTGCTTTCACACTTGGAACATTGGCCTTGATGCATGAATGTATGAGAGAGAAGCACTGGTCTCTGCACATGTATAAACAGCCACAGACACACAAGGGCTATTCAGTTCTCCAAGGAGGTCTTTTCTTCAAATAGCTGCTCCTGTTCACTCCAAAAGAAAGGTGGGAAATGGATAGGAGCACCCAACAGACTAGACTCAACCAAGGGCTACCAGGTAGAATACCATCTAGTGGTCATCATCTCTTCTTTAAAATTTTGCTTTAGTATCAGTGGTTAAAATTATGCTTATGAACATCATATGATACTGTCAAACAGGAAGCTCATGTTATTAAGACATCATAGATTCACACACAAAGTATATTTTTTTACCCTACAAGAAGATTCATTGAGTCATAAAAATGAGCATGTAAGAGTTTTCAAAATATTATAAATAGTAGGAGCTTTGGTATTGTTTTGGTTAACAGCTGAAAATTTCCATATAAGAAAAAACAATCTCTAAACCAGCAGCACTGCGGTCTTGCCCTTTGATAAGGCAGGAAAACAATAACACTACACAATTAGCAACTGTATCTTAGAAATTAATAGTTATAGATGAACAATTGAGTTGTGTTTGGCTGGAGATATCTTTGCCACCTTCCTGTAACTGTTCATTTATCCCCATCAGTGAATGCAATGAGAAAAGGATGTATTTTTACGTTTCCAGGCAATCAAGGCTCCCTTGGTAAGGCACCGATTAAGTTTAGCATCACAGACATTGCATTAATTTTTCCTAAAATGTAAATATCTTTTTTTTATGAAATATTATTCTTATAATTTATTTCTTTCTTTGGACACAGTAAAAGATGTTGTTTAATCAGCAGCACTAAACAAGACACTGTATAAACAAGTAGGATTTCTTCCCTTCAGTGACATTGCAAGTTTTCCTGAGTCATTTCTTTCCTTGAAATTACTGTATAAAAGCTTTAATTGTCCTTTTTACCAATAACACAGAAAATATATGTCATCCAAAGCTGTCAGTTCCCTCAACAAAACAGAGCAAACAAATTGTTGTTAGCTAATAACACTGGAGAGTGATACATCAAAGGAACAGAATTTACACCCATGCCTTGTCTTGATTAAACTGTTAAGTTTAATTCAGCATGCCACTATTTCCTGCTGTCTGGTCATCTTCATCAGTAACAAACACTACTTAGAAGTTGTTGATACTGAACACACGGACCCAATTAAATCTGTAATGACATTTACTTATTTGAAGTTTCAGCCCTGATGTGGTCTCCAATTCATTCACTGAATAACTTCCATTTACTGAAGGATATTTTTTCTTGTGGTGAGACTCTGAAGTACAGAACTGAGTAATCATAAAGAGGACAAATTAGGCACTGAACTCGCCTCTGATGGAGCACCCCATTTAGCATTTCAGGCACTTAAATAAACTATGATCATACATACTAGTTATGAAACTGTGGCCTATTCTAGTCAGTTTTGGACATTTGTTAAATACTACATGTACAATATTTTGTATTAAATATGCATCTACAGAGAGAATGTGTAATACATATAATATTGACTAAAGGTATACCAACAAAAGCACCTCAGAAGATAAAACTAACAAAACAGAAAGCAAAAATTCTGGTCATTTTATTCCTCTGTGGTTTGAAGTCTTGAAGTCCTGATAAAGAAATAAAGGTGATCTGTTCACACCTCATCTTGTGCCAGAAAATATTTCTACCTACTACCTACTGTGGTCTACTAGCACATTTTGTTTGGTTATACTTTACCTTTGAGGCAGATTGTAGTTCCAGAGTGGAACTACAATCTGTCTGAGATAGAGTTAACTCTTTTTCAGAGTAGCTTTTGTAGAGCTGGTTTGGATTTGTGATGAAAACGGTGTTGATAACATAGGGATGTTTTAGTTCTTGCTGTGCAGGGCTTGCAGAGCCAAGGCCTTTTTAGCCATCACATCACCTCACCAGTGAGTGATCTGGTGGTGCATGGGAAGCTGGGAGTTGACACAGCCGGGACAGTGGACCCCAGCTGATCAAAGGGATATTCCATATCATATGGCATCATGCTCAGCAATAAAAAGCTGGAGGGAAAGTTTGCCAGGACTGCAGTTGTGAGGTTTTGCATCACTTGTTCCATTTTGGATTTTTTAGGTGTGGGAGATTTTTGTTCCTTTTTTATTTTTTGAAGGGTTTTTTTCTCAACCCTTCAGTTTTCTTACTTTTGTCCTACCAATTCTGCCCCCTGTTCCATGGCAGGGATTGCCTGGTGCTGAGCTGTCAGATGGAGTTAAACCACAGCCAGAGCTCACACTGAAAAGAACTAGCTTTTGTTGCTGCGGTTGTCATAGCATCTTGTCATGAACCAAACTTTGTTAAAAACACTCATAAACACCTAAAGTCTAAGAATCCAGCATTCATATTGCTCTTTAAGGAGACAAACAATAGTGGAAATAAAAGGATTGCATGGAGATAAAACCAGTTGATATTAACTTTACTGAAAGTGGTGTTGGCAAATACACTATGGCTGTGGAGGGAGATACTGCCCTGAGGCAGCAGAAGCCCTACAGTTAGAAAGTGCATGGCTGATGCAGATGGCAGTAGTCTTTCTGACACGTCCTGGATTCAGCAGCCCACACAGTGCTCACATGAGGGCGATTGCTAACACTCTGTTCCCTCCCAGAAACCACCAAGTCTCACCAAAAATAATTTAAAGAATTTAACAAAACAATCAAGACATGCAGAGAACACTTAAGAGGGTAAAAAAGAATTATTGAGAGTCTGATTAAATTTCATATCCAAATAATGACAGGAGATAGATGGTACATACAGATTTTTCAACAGTTTAACTTCATATTTCAGAAGAAAAGAAAGAATGGTAGATTCTAGAATTTATCCAGAGCCTTGAGGAAAGAACATTATGGATTAGGGCAAAAGTCATAAATATTCCCTTCTAAGGAAGCCTTTACCAAAATGAAATCTGAAAGGGAGGAAAGTCACATTACAGGAACAATTAATGATAACAATGTATTTCAGGTTACAGAGACCCTTCTTTCCTCTTGAAAGACTTGTGACAGGCCTCCTGCTGTATCAGTTTCTGATGGCTGTGACATCCACACTGGAGCAAAAAAGGCAGCAAAATGAGCTGCATCAGAACACAGCCTGTGAAGAGGTGGTGAGAAATCCAAGTGTCAGTAGCAAGCTCCAGCAGGACACTTTGTTTCTAATACTGCCTTGACATTAATTGCAAAAAGTTGATCCCACTGCTTTTTGGGGATGCAGCTGAAATAAAACTGCCCTGTGTTGCACATAATTGAAAAGGGAAAGCTCTACTGCACAGTTTTATGATTATTTTCATCCAAGAGGATGTCCCCTAGACGGTAATAATTACTCATAACTTTGAGGATATTAAAGAGTTTTAAAAGGTTTGATTTAGAAAGAAGCTGCTTAATGAATGAGCAGTTGAAGGCTGAAAGATAGTTTGATTGCTTCCTCCCCTTTGGATGTTTGATGCCGCTATTAGAGTACAAGACCTCTTACAGATTGATCTGCTTGTAGACCAAGTCACTAACTTGCAGCCAAAACCAAGAGCATCTACCCACTAAAAATTAATTGCACAATAGTAGAACATCACACAAAATTTTACTGAGAGCATCTAATGGAATGAACCTTTCATTTGGATTTTTTACTCTGCTCCTTCACATATCCGTGTAATTTTGTCTCTTAGATCCTGAGAGCAAGCTCCTTCCTTCCTGTGCTTCTGTGTTTTGTAGAACATCCAGCTGATGGTAAGTAAATACAAGTAAAGAGCCTTCCAATTCAGGTTGGAAGTTTCTCTGATACAACTGATGTATTTAATTATTTTTAAGCTATTTATGCAGCCTCTGAGCCTCTGAAGAAGCATCCTTTACCAAGGATGCCTTTACAAAGCCTCTACTAAGTGTAAACTAGTTGTAAGTTGTTTTTCTCATTAGCCTTCTTTGCTTTCCTGAATAGGATGTTGCATTCTGGGTCCAGAGAGCTTTTTTCCAGCTATTTTTACTCTGGGTGGAAAAACAAAATATGCCTTTGTTTTCTCGCTTTTGTGACTGCTATTTTACACGTCAGTGGTGAATGCTTTTGCCAGTGATTCTGGATTGCAGACTGTGGGGCATCTGTGATGGAGAGCCCTTACTGCCCTGTGCCCTTATGCCAAGTGCATAACACAAGAAGAGTAAGCTGGATTTCCTGGTGGTCTCCAGCAAAGGAATGACTGTCTTTGCTGTGGGAAACTTGCAAACCCATATTTTTTCATATATTTATACTAGAGCTGTTCTTTTTCTTTCCCCCTTTTCTTCCATATTCCTCTAAAAAGGGAAGCTACAACAGCCATCCAACCCACGCATTCTCCCTGGTCTAGGCTCTCAGTTTTCATGTCTCCTACCCCTGGCACCAAAGACAGAATTTTAGCAGTTCCTACTGGCTTCACAGATGCCTTAGAGAGTCCCTGCTATAGGACATACCCCAGAACCACATCAGGAAGCATCTGTCTTCACCTCCTGTGTTGTATTTGCCAGCCCCATGCAGATGTGTCTCCGACACTGCAGAGCACTTAAAATTATTCTGTTTAAGAACCTAAATCTCTTTCCAAAAATCAAACTTTCTAATATGACACTAGAGAGGAAAAAAGGGGGCAAAAAGGGGGAAACAAAGTAGAAAAAAGAGAAGGAAAGAAGAGCATCACAAGAAGACTGTGCAAGTGTTGAAACCCAAAGTAAATTGAGCTGACTCATCTGTCTTGGAAATACAGTGCATCCTAAGCAGACGGTTTTAAACCAAACTTCATATAGTTTTCATAAAATCCTGCTATGAGGTCCTAGAGAATTCTTTCCAGTGCAAAAATAAGTGTCCTGACTTCGCAGGCATTATCTAGGGATCTCTGAGAAGTAGAAGATATTTAATGAAGTTGATTTTGCAAAGAGGCATCCCCATACAATTTTTTTCAGCCAAGGAAGGGGAGAGAGCCAAGGGGCTGGAGTGTGCAGCACCTCAAAGTGATGGCATCCTGCCAGCTTCTCTTTGCAAGCATATCCATGCCAGAAGCGCTTAAGTGCAAATGGCATGTAAACCAGAAACACCTGTCATTACTGTGCCGGGGGTATATGTGGATAATTACGTGAAACTCTGTGAAAAAACTGTGCTTTCCTGCCCAAAGAATGTAATGAAAACTTTTACTGTGTTGAGCCGTGCGGCTGGAGCAGTTGTGCTGATTTTATCAACAGCTGGCCTTAGAGCATGCAGCAGGGCTCTGCTCAGCCCTCCCTGGAAGCACCGGCGCACCGGGACCTCCCTGCCTCCTCTAGATGCCTTTTCACAGCCACCTCACCCTGCTCACCCCTGTGTACCAGTCATAGTAGGTGGCTACGCTGCGGTGAGGCTCACCTGAGACTTTTTCATTTCATTTCAGCAGTAGTAAACCTGTCGTTTAGATTGTAAATACAGATTTTTCAGCATTAGCCTGCCACCTTATCTTCTGTCTTTGTCAGCAAGCAGTAAAGCTCTGACAAGACCCTGAGAGCACTTTTGCAAAGGGCTCTCAGGCTCTGATTTTATGCCAGCACAGCATGCAGCCAATCCAGCAGATTCATGCTGGTCCACAAGCAAGCAACAAATCAGGCTCTACAGCTCTTTGATCAATGTTATATTACAAGACCTCAGAACACATGTCAAGGAACTGCATTTATGACTTGGGGGTACATACCTCTGGATGAAGCGGTCTTTGAGTTAAGTATAGCGAGAGAACATTTGCTTGTGGATCTCCTTATGGCCATGAGTATGGAGTGAACCACCATGGCACATAAGAAATGCTCCTTTCCCCTGCCCTTTTCCCCAGTCAGGTGTGATGGCACAGATTTGTTTTCACTGCCAGCTGGTACAGGAACAGTGTCTGAGGTCAGCTGCTGAGATAATTAGGATAAACTCCTGTTCCATAATCCTGAATGTAGCTGGTACTCAGGACTGAAAAACCCCCATCTGCAGAACTTTGTAGTAAAAGTTCTACTGGTAGCACTTAAAATACAGAGAACACAGTATGTCAGAAGGCAAACAAAAGCAATGGGGAAGAAGGAGAGAAGAACATTTTTATACTAGAGAAAAGCTGTTTAACTGTGGGACCTGTAAAGTACGACCTAGTTGTCCATAGTAAAGGAGGATCATGATTCATAAAACAGTGCATTAACTGAACAGGAAGGGTATTTTATAGCACAAAGAGTGCTGGTTTAGGACCTAAGAATACCTTACAGTGATGAATAAGACTCAGAGAGGTGTATGTTTCATCTAGATCAGTTACTGAAGACAGCCAGACTTCTCTTACTCTCCTGCAAATTTGACCTATAGAAGTTGTATAGTCTGCTTATGTCTGCAGAGTAACCAGCCAGGTGAGGCTTCCATCTGGCTGGGATTCAGGATGTGTATGTGCTTGAGCTACAAAAAGTATGTCAGGATTGTAGGAGTTTCACCATCCATCAAAGAAGCCTAGAAAAGATCTATATACCATGGAGAGCTTAGCCCATGGCAAAGCCTACACGAAGGGATTTAGAGATTATCTTTGTGCCAGACTGCCAAGCAGTGAGTGGAGCTGCAGTAGCTGGGACTATCCTCCTTATTTGCTCTTTGTCCACATTTCATACAATGAGCAAAGGACAGGCACTTTCCTGGGCTGAAATCCCCCACACCCCATTGGGTCCATATTGCCCAGGCTGTACCTGGGCCTTGTGCTTCAGGCTCTACTTAGGGGCCTCATGAGGGGAAGGGTTGCCTTGAAAAAGTGATCTTATCTTGAAAAGTGATTGCAGGGTCATACTTACCTGACCAAATAAATCTCTCTAAACTATTCCACATTCCCCAAGTCCTGTGCCTACTACTCAGCTGTGGGGTACAGTCTGGGTTGTGACTCAGGCTCTTGGCAACCTGGAAACCAATCAGTTAAACTTTCCATATTTGAAAAGTAACCTAGGAATTCAGATGAAAAGCAGTGACCAGGGACTACCACTTGGAGTCATCTGTTGGGAAATAACAGAATTTTTGCCAGGAATTGGTCTCTGGTAAATTTTGAAATTTAAATAATTTCACATGCTGTACTAAATTTTCATTAATAAGGATGTTTACTGCAATCTTCCCATAATTTTTTAGAGTGAACCAAAGTATACTGCAGCAGGCGTTCATTTGTTGTATTGATTCATTTTAAAGTTGGTTCAAGTGAAACACCCACATTTTAGAGACAACTTTTCATTTCCCTGCAGTAAAAGTTGTGCTTGTCTGTAATGAATTTAATCAAATAGTAGGACTTTTTTTGTTACTTCTGAACATTTTGCTTGTCTTAAAATTCTGCCTAGCTTTCTAGTTCCCAAATTAAGTAAAAGGTGGTCTGATGTACTTCATGACAGCCCATAAAGTGCTCCTGAGTCCAGGCCCACAAAAAATGCCAATAAAAGGAGTTTCTACAAAGGCCCCATGAGCACATCTCATTCACAGAGTTATTTTTAGCTCCCTGAATTAAGATGGCTGTACAGGAGTATAACGCACTTTTATAGACATTTTATACATGAAACCAATTTCTGGGTTTTTTTCCAGAATTTCAAAGTTATCCAGAAAGTGAACCAATTTGAGATGCAAACATTTCTGCTTTCATTTCTGTTGCTGCAGAATGCTTTTACAAGTGATAAGAAATAAGAATCACACTTTATCAATATCTTACAAGTTACTTTATCATACATAATACTTTCTTGGTTTTGATCAGAGTCCCAAGCAGAATTATCTCATCCTGGAAAACCTTAGAGCTGCATCTCAGTCTTCATCTGGAGACCAAGGGTTTTCTGCAAGAGCATCCTCTGGAATGCTGTTCAGCTTCTCATATACCAGGACTACCAGACCTTTTACAGATTTTCTCCCTACTAGCTAGTTCCCACCCTGAGTTCATTCCCTCCAAGAGGCAGACTTTTGCATTTCAGTTTGCAAAATTTCTTGAGTTACTTGTCAGCCTGCATATCAATGTCCCTGAAGGCAGTCCTACCCTTTTGTGAGTTAATAAGCTCAGATAAGAATTCATTGATATTACTGTATGAGATCCACCTCAATAATTACCACTCATTCCTAGAAATAACTCACAGAATTAATTATTTTTATTCTGTAAAATGTGATGCGTATGTTTCCAGGATAAAGGATATTCCAAATTTCTTCTTGTTCCCCTATTGTTCAAATAAATTAATAAAAATCAATAACTTTCATCTGCTCTGGTCTGTTAGCTGAGAATCACAATAGGGTCAAGTCTTCAACCTCACTAGGTTTTCATTGTTAGATATTTGCCAAGGGTTCAGACATAGTTTCTTGGCTTGTGCTTATAGCACTGGAAACTCCCAGGTGGTGTCTCTATCCAATTACCCACCAGGCTGGTATTAGCTTCTGTGATGAGTTGGAAGCATCACACTTTAGTCTGGCACAGCCAATGGCAAAATGTGCTAATATAAATCATTCTATTTCAACAGTTTGTTAAGCAATATGTGTTTCCTAACTTCAGTTTTTGGACTGACTGATTTTTACAATAAGAAATTTATTAAAACTTGGGTTTAGTCTGTTGAAAATCCTCAAAAGTTTTATCTCCACCAGACATTGCACTGGTGATCTTCATAGGAACATTCTACTTATACTTTCATGAAACAACAAATAAGAATAAAAATTGGTCTCAATTTCCACAATGATGCAACTTTCATGGTTAGTAGCATTTTGTTTCTTTTACTTTCTGCACCACTTACAGCAGAGTTTTCCAAATTTCTTTCAAAATGTAGTGTGAGGAGAGAGATAAGTGGCAGAAAAATCTAACCAGGTGAATTTGTGGAGGAGAAAATATATGAGAGAAGGATTAGATGCACAGAGAAGATTAGAAAAGACTCACAGTATGAATCTCTCCTCATGCGCATACACAAGAGAGACAAGAGATGTTGTCACCATCCCTGATAATATTTACCATCTGCACAATGGCAGGACCCAAATTAGAAAATTTGGAAGCTCTGACCTAGACAAAAACAGCACCAGACAGCATGTTTCAGCCACCGTGTGGTCATAATAACTGACATAAAGGTTGATCAGAGAGCAGGACCTGGACTGTAAATAAAGTACACAACATTGCCATTACATGAGATCCACTCTTCAGACCACAACCACTCAGGCAACCTTAGCAAACAGAGTAATAAACCCTAAACCAGGGCTATTTTATACTAAGAAAATTCAAATAAATAGTGTTTTTTCATGAAAGACTGTGACAAACTGCTTGCATTGTGTAGATTTTTCCCAGTCTTCTAAGAAATTAGCGGTATTGTAATTCCTAATTTTAATTAATTTTGCCCATAGAATGTCAGGAACCTCTAGGGGTCTGTAGTAAGGAGACTCCACCCTGAAATCAGGCTGAAGCACTTATAGCTGCCAGCAGTTAGATCTGTTAGGATAGACTCTTCTGAAGTTGCTGTTGGCTCATAACAACAAATCACTGCATGTCCAAGATTCTTCTGTGTGCTGGTGTTACAAACCCTGCGGGCAACGAACTGGGAGAGGGGCCTGCTTTCTGCTACTCATTTTTATTAAGAAAAATTCAACAAGAGATTATTACTTCTATTTATCACTCACATAGAGGAAGACCAGCTTCGTCTTATTTCCTTGATTTGGCTGCTAGATGACACAAGAAAGTTGCAGTCTATTAATTTTACTCACATTTGAAGTGAGTTTAAAAAAAAAAAAGCTGAAGCATGAAGACTTAGTGGAAAATCAGGAGATAAGGTTTTATAATACAGCAGGAACCTGGTATATTTAACCATGTGACAATAAGAAGGGTAAATTTTGTTGCAGAAATACATTTGTTTATTTTTCTCACTGGCTTCAAAATATTCCTCAAATTCATGGAAAACACTTCTCAAAATATCTAGTGACCATGCTCAATCTACCTAAAAAGCAACTTCTCCTTGGTTGAGAGAACATTATCAGCTTGCAAAATAGAACAAAAGAGAACTTTCATAACTGCACTAGTACACCTTACTCCATAAAGTGACCAAGAGTTTTCCGTCTGAGCACCACTAATTAGGAGGCTGTGCAGATCTTGGGCTAAAAATTGCAACCAGAGCCTCAGTGTATTTATCACACTTCCTTAACTGAGACAGAGGCCAGATATGCTCTGCACCATTTTCTTTATTAAAAGTTCTGCAGAAGTCAGGTTATAAGACATTTTTGGATTGTTTTCTTCATACCTTGGATGTTGTAGATAGCCAATTATATCTATCCAGGTAGTTCTGCTTTAAAAGGACCATTATGGCCCTGTTCCCATTTTGAATTCTCAGCAGCTTCTGCCTTTCTTAGCCTTTAGGTAAGGGGAACGTTTTC
This sequence comes from Anthoscopus minutus, assembly GCA_013399455.1. Lineage (NCBI taxonomy): Eukaryota > Metazoa > Chordata > Aves > Passeriformes > Paridae > Anthoscopus > Anthoscopus minutus. The sequence continues at coordinate 67,568 of VWYI01003982.1, forward strand.
TAAGAGACTTATAAGTGCCTTCATCCCAATTCTTGAAACAGGACAACTTTCTGAAATTTCCTTGAAAAACATCTCAAGGTTTTCCCATGGCAGGGCTCTACCATGATACAGACGAAAGAAAGCAAGCACACTTCTCAGGCCTTGATCCCCCACTTACATGCATAATTAATTTCACATGCAAAAGTATTTCCATTAATTTAGGACTCTTCATAAGCAAAATATGCAGTTCATATGTGTTTGTAGAATCGGGGGTCATACAGTGTACACAACTGAACGTTTGGTAATATTATTGGGGAAATACTGAAGCCTGGGAATTTGAGTATTAAAAGAAAAAGAAATTTTTATGGTTTATAGTGTGGAAGCCTTTTCTAGGCTCAAGAAGAATCGTAATGTAATGATTTTCTGGCTATCGACACACAGGCTTTATGCTTTGCCAGGTCCCCTCTTCAACAATATTGGCTAATACAAAACATTTTGAAATTTCCCATTCTCTAAATTACTCCAATATAAACAGATCAGTGATTAACTTTATACCTGCATTCCAAATGGCATAGTCTTCCAGCTCTTTAGTTAAGCCTTCTCTTTGCAAAGGAATTCTTGTTTGCTTTTATTACAATGTTACATTATTTTTGATCTAGATGTGAATGCTCTTTAAGCATTTAAAAATTAACCTGATGTTTGGAACAAGAGGAGTAAAAGTTTTGAAAAACCCTCAATCCCTTTGTCTGCCTCCAATAAACATCATAGACCATAATATTTAAAAACTCCAACTACTTGATCTGCTTGAAACAGATATTGGTATGCTGGCAAAAACTTGGATTACATATGTGCACTTATAAAACTTTCCTAATGAGAACAATTAAAATTCATTTATGTCAGAGTTCTGAGCAGGCAGCCATGTCTTATTTCTGCCTCTGTAGGAATGAAACAATTCATAACTTCAATGCCCACTTCTCACTGCAGAGAGCAAGCTATTTAATGCTGCCAACAACACCAGCATCTGCATTATTGGCCAACACATATAAACAAAGCAGCTCAGGTCATGTTTCCTGCTCATTCAAAATAAGGAATACCAGGCATGAACTCTTTTGCCCTACCTGTACTGAGCTCCATAACTTAAAACAAAAAGAATCCCTTTTTCCAACATTTCTTGCAATTCTTATGCCAGAACACATTCATATATAAATGTATGACACATAAAGTAGAACTCTTTTATCAAGTAGTATTTGAGGTGGAAAAGGATGAATCTACTGAACATAGGCTAACATTAAGTTACTAAAAACATTAAGTATACTAAAAACATTACTAAGCTAATGCAAACTAAGATATACATTTCTTTCTCTAGTCATCCTTCCATCTGTACTTGCAGCTATATGAGAAATAAATTAATGAATTTTTTGCATTGTTTGAATCATCTGGATCCTTTTACAGAGTTTTGACTAAATCACCAGTGAGGTTCATTGGAAAATACAGCTGCCACAGCAATAGCCCTTACGACCAACTTAATATTCACCAGAATTTCCAAGCAAATGTATCCTCCTAACCATCTTTCATTTTAGAACACTAAACTCTGTGAAAGAAGGAAAGAAATAGTAACAAAAGGCTTTTCAGCCTTCTTTGAGAAGATTAGTCACTCATCCTCTATATTTTCAGCTACTGTAAGGTAAATGCTTTAGTTTCTAGCTAGAGAGAACTACAGAGATTAAACAGGAAGGTCAAAATTCACATGTGAATCTACAGAAAAGGTCAATTTTTTTAAAAAGCATTACATTCTTCTAGGAGTTTATCAGTGGAAAGCTGATAAGCTGTGCCACCTTGAGTGTTGAAAAGTATCTGTGATTTCTGGTGAGCAGCACAATCTATTCAAATGAGGTTTTCCTGCCTGACATCAGATGACAGAAACAGAAAAGTTTCTGAAACAAACATATGCAAATTTCAAAGTCCCACACAGAGAGAAACAATTGACACTATTAAATTAAGCCTGGAATAGCTTTGTCTAGCCAAGGCTTGAAAACCCCCTAGAATGGAAACTCCATCATCTCTCTGGGTGATCTAGGCCTGTTTCTCTAACCTCTCAAACTGAACTCTGTGCTGTTGTCTCATATCATCTACCACTACTATAAAGATGTAAGATCCACACCTTTACAACTGTCATTCAAGTATTTGTAGGCTGCTGCCAGACTATCCCTTAGCTCACCTCTTCCACACAGAATGAGCCAGCTATCCTAACTCCTTCAAAAGCTCTGTTCAGAACCCATGACCACTCTTGCCATTTCTCAACATCCACGTGAAAGCAGTACTTAAAACAGGTTGCTGCATTCCAAATGTATTCTCACCAGAGCCACACAGAGGGTTATTATAAATTCCTCCAACTATTTAACCACAGCTTTCTAATGTGTGCAGTAGCTCATTATCACTTCTCCTTGTCCATAATGGCAATGCACTTTTGCCTCTTATTCCAATAGTTTTTCAGAAAATCCTCTGGTGTCCCTGTGGAAAAAGCAACTGATAATGAGTCAGTAGTGTGCACATGCAGCAAAGACAGACAGCTTTTGGGCCGCACTTAAAGAGTTTAGCCAACAGTCAAGGGAAGTGACTATTCCCTCTTTCCAGCTCTGTGAGACCATATGTTCTGTTTCCTGTTTTGGGTTCACTCCAGAGAAAGTTATGCGGCTTTGGGATCTCTCCAGCAGGAGTCACCAAGGTATCCAGTCGGCTGAAGCACAGGATGTTCAAAGGAAAAGAGGGAGTTGGGTTTGTTCAGTATGGAGAAAGAAGCTGTGGGAGATACTATTGCTGTCTACAGGGAGAGTGTAGAGAGAACAGGGCCATTCTCTCTCTGAGGTGCAGGAAGGACAATGCAGAAAATTCCAACTCAATTTAAGGGACAATTCCTAACATGAGGGTAGATAAAAACTATATCAAGTTGAGGTGTGGAGATATTCCAAATACAGTAAGACAAGGCCCTAAACAATCTGATCTTAAATTGGCAGAAGATTCAACAAGTCAACCTCGAGATACTTTTTCAACCTACGTGAGTCAGTAATTATTTGTCCTTGTTGTGGGTTTAGAGCTAGCCAAAACTCACTAGCCCACTCATGTTCTGTTGTGAGATATGATTTTTGAGGAAAGGAAAACGCAGGCTTAAACTTAAGACTATAAGGAGAATTTATTAACAAAACTAAAAAGGAAATAACAAGGAAAAGTCCAAATGAAACCTCGAGAACACTTCCCTCCTTCACTCACTTATCTTTTTTCCACTTGACAACACAAAAACGAAATCTGGGATTTTTANCAGCAAGGCTGCTACTCAGTTAGCCTGTTCCCAGTCTTGCACGTGCAGATATTTGTTCTTGCTGTTGCTCTTCTTGGCCCAATCCTCAAGTTTCTCAAGGTCAGACTGAATATAAACTGTGTCCTTTGCTGTATCAGCAGCTCCTTCTTATCTTAATGATGCCGGCAAATTTGCTGAACAGTGTATTCTGCTTTATTATACAGATCATGGATAAAAATACTGAGGAACATCAGCTCTTTGCTTTTTACTGACTACTACCTGAGCATAGAGCCATTTCAACTCATTCAGTGGTCTGATGATCTAGCCCATCTTTTTTGACTTCCAGATGAGAGGTCTGGGGTCAGAAACCTTACTAAAGGCATATCCACCCCTCTCCCCTTATTCTAATAACCAGTCATTTCACTACAGAAAGCAATCAGGATGTCTGTTTCTGATTACCTCCTTGTCCTGTTTGAGTTTAGAAATTAGTTCCAAGAGAGGATTGTGCACCACGATCTTTGCAGGGACTGAGGTAAGCCAGCAGCTGATAGCATTCCAGATCCTATTTTTTGCCATTCTTGAACATGACTGTATTGTTTGCTTTTTCCATTCATCATGATTTTTCACAGACAATACACAGCAGCCTTGGAATCACAGCAGCCAGGAAGGCAACTACGTCAGCCAGCTTTTCCAGCACCTCTAGGTCAGTCCCGGTGTGGTGGGTTTAGAGCTAGCTAAACTCACCAGTGCACTTATTCTCTTGCTGTGAGATATGATTTTAGGAGAAGGGCAAGAACAGGCTCAAACCTTAAGACTATGAAGAAAGATTTATTAACAAAACAAAAAGATAAAAAGAAAAAAATCAGAATGAAACTTCCAGAATATTTTCCCTCCCCTGCCTACCTTCTTTCCTTTTCCAACTGACAACATAAAACAGAACCTGGGATTTTAAATCAGTTATCACTTCTACAATAGTCTTTCCTCAGTCCTCATAGGGTGAGGATTTTTCTCTTACAACACCATGGAAAAATCTCCACAAGAACACAGTCTTCTCATGGCTTTGCATCTTCACAAACAGCAGCTGCTCAGTTTAGAAAATCTTCTGCTATTGTGAAATTCCTCCCATTCTCACAGCCTCCTCACAGCTGAGTGAATGGGCCATGTCAACTTATGGGGTGTCATTTTTAAGGATGAGCTGTTCAAAGGAAAGACTCTCTTCACTGATTTCTGCAATCATTTTCATCTCCAAGAATAGAGGCTTTTTTCTATTCTCCCTGAGACATAGTAATTTTCACTCTTATCTCTGTTTTTCTACTCAAGCTGCTCAGAGCATCACTGTTTCTTCAACATCTGCTGCCTCTGCTCAGGTCTACAGTTTGAACTCTCCATCCCCCCATACTTGTTTTCTCTCATGAATTAAAGGAAATAATGTAGTTATTATAGTCTATTTCCATGGAATTACCAAAAGAACTTTCAGTCCCAATACCAGGACATCTCCTCATTCTCCTTCCATCTGAAATTTAAACTCTTTCTTAACTGACCCTGGTATCTTCATGTTGTCACTCTGTGCTTTTCTCTCACCCAAGGGAAGAATCGTGCTCTGCAGGTCTCATCTGTGCACTGACAGGGTTAACATTTCACCCAGGCCGGCAGGTGTTGGTGGGCAGTGGCTGAAGCAGTCACAGTGATGGATGCAGCCATGCTGGGTTCCTGTCTCTCTCTTGCCTGGCAGCCGCTGGAGGGGGCAGGCAGCCTGGCCCGGCCTGGAACCTGGGAGATCCCGGCTTGGCGTGGATAGGGGGGGAGTGGAAGCAGGGCCTGGTGTTACCGAGATCTCAGCAGCTGTGACCTGGCCCAGCTCTGGCCAGGGTGGCTGGGCCCCTCTGGCCTCCCATCCCTTCCCAGGAGCCGCTGGGGCCTGGCCCGGCCCAGCCAGGCTGCGTGGGCCATGGCAGAGCAGGGCCGGTCCCACTGAGCTCCCAATACCTTCTGGAGCTGGAAGCCGAAAGGGACATTTAGAACTTCCCGGGTTTTAAAGTATGGTAATCACTGAGGCCGACCCAGCTTCTCAATGGTTTACAAAGCTGTCAGTTCTCAGAACTAGACAGCTATTGGCCCTTTCTAGGCATGAGGAAAGCTCCCAGGAGCCTCTCTCAGGAAAACCATTTCAGTGAATGGTTTTCTTCCCTCTTCCTAAATATCAACCAATATCAAACCAACACACCCAGGAATATGAATATGTCCAGATGAAGTGGTTTCCAGCTTGTTCACATGTTATTGGCTCCTTCTGAAATTCTTCTGATGCTTGCAGAGATCAGGGAGAAGGTTCTGCCTGTGACAAGAAAGGTGAAAAAGGCCCTGAGTACTTCAGCTTGTTTGATATAACCCACACACTGTGTTGTCTCTTATACACCAGCAGCTCCAAGTCTCCTTCACAATTTGTCCTTCTTCCTCAATATAATGAAGTTATTTTTAGCTTTAGGGTTTTAACTTTCCTGATTTTGTCCCTAAGTACCTTTGTAATCCTTTTATATTCTTCCTTTGTGGGCTGTTTTTGTTTCTTTTTCAAATACCTTCACTGTTTGCATTTCAGTTCATCAAGAAGCACCCTGTCAGGCATGCTGGTCTTGTTCTGAAACTTATTTTCCCACATAAAAGGATGTCTTGTTCATGATCCATCAGTGAGTTCACTTTGAAGGAGTCATCCCGCTCTCTTGGGTACCCTTCTGCTGCTGAATTGCTGCTTCACAGAGGACTTTGCTTAGCAATTTGCTTTGCTTAGAATAACCAGGTCTGTTCCCTACAAGTCTAGTGCCCTAGCTCTGAAGTTTTATTTCCAGACTTCCTCTAAATCCTGAGCTTCATTGCCTTGTGCCCCCTGCAGCTTAAGATGAGAGCAGTGACTATGTTTGTCAGTCCTTCTCAGTCTGTGGACAGAAAGTCCTACAGAGCAACACTCCCAGACAGCCTTTCTAACATTTGTGTTGGAAATGTGTCACCCACACAGTCCAGCCTTGGGCTGTTTGAAGCCACAGTGTATGAAGCCACAGTGACCTCATAGCAGTTGTCTGGACAGCTGAGACCCCCCACAAATACAGGTGCCTGCAGGTGGGATGCTTCCTCTGGTTGTTTGGAGAAGACCTTTTTCCCGTTTCCTATCAGTCAGGTCTGTGGGAGACTTCCAAGATGTCCTCAGTTTTACCTTCCTCTCTGAAGTTGAAGCTTTCAATTCAGCATGTTTTTGCCCTACAGAGCCCTGTGAATACGAGAGATAACCTGCTCCTTATTTTTCTTGGATATCACTCCTCAATGGCATTTTTGCTCCGTGGATTGCATTCCTAGGATATTCCCTGTCTGATGTGAACAGACCCTGATTGAGACTGGCCCCACCTTTTGTCTCTACAAACCTTGATCTCCTGCTTCACCAAGAGAGGTCACGAAAGGCACCAAGGGCAGTGAAACATCCTAGATATTTAAATGAAGGCATATAAAAGTAGTAATTAGTAAATAGCTTATGCACAATTACTCTCAGGAGCAAATAGGATTTTTCAATTGTACTAAAACACTCAATATTTGCATATAGTTGCATACTGACATAAGCTGCAGAGGCAAATTAAAGGCATTCAGCTTGGAATCTTAAGTTCAAATTTGTGCTCTTCATCCTTGGATCTATATGACTACAGGGCTGGTGTTCTTCGTGCTAAGTTTTTAGATTCATGTAAGAAACAGCTGAAGTGTCATACCAAGATCTTAAACCTTTATTCTACTAAATTCTACTGGTTTAGACTGTAGAAAAATCAACCTTGTTTATACTTATTTTAGCTGTTGTGGCTCTTTTAACTGCCAGATTCTCTGCATTTCCATTGAACATTATTTGCAATAATACTAAGCATTTGTATGTATGAATTATCTTACAGTCAGTGAGTAGCTTTATTTGCAGCAACTAACATAATATTAGTTTCAGTTTGTTTAAAAATATTTCTCTTTTCCTCTAGCAATTATATTATGCACTACAACAAACTACAGTAAAATATTGTAAGTCATATTAAAAACCTCTGACTTCCTAAATGTAATGTAAAACATTTGGACTTCATTTTCTTCCAGACACATTAAGTTTTTATGACTTCTTTTTGAAAGATTGTGCTGTATTCCATTATTCATATTTTTTTCTGCTCTGGCACATAATCCATTTGCCAATAAATTTATTAGAAGGTGTATTTTGGAATTCTTGTATTTTGGTATTTTTTTAAATTCTTTTCTGAGTTCACCTAGAAATTCAAATTAATGCCTCAGACAAATATACACAATTACCTGGAAGTCAATCCAAATATAAATGTTCAAGTGCAAGCAGAATGCAGTATTCCATTCTTCGATGGTGTTCAAAAAATAATAAATAACAGCCAAGTTGTAGTGAGATGTCAATATTTCTATTATATCATTCCATGTTTGGAAAATAAAATTATTACTTCAATAAAAAATAATATTTTCTTCACACTTTTTAAGTAACAAAAACTAGGCAACATCCAATCCTATATAAAATATTTTTAGATTTACAATAAGTCACTGCTTTAGGCACAAAAAATACTTCTGGAAAACTAGATTAGCGTTTCCATCAAATGAAAAAACCCACCTTTTAGATTATCATAACATCTAAGGTTTTTAAGAGGTGGCTGACGGCAGATTTTATTAGAAGCATTGGCACTTATCATCACTATGAACTTCATCACACATTTGTAACAGTTTGCTTTGAAATTCTTGACCACATGTGGTTTACAGTCAGCCTTCAGCTTCTGGACTTAAGGCTGTTAGAACAAATAGTATTAGAAAGCTTTGTTCTTAAAGGCCAAAAATAGGCTTTGCATGATCTATTTCTAAACAGAATTCTGCAACTCCATCTGCCACTGGAACTCCTTGCAATTGTATTTTCTGGAAAATAAATCTCTTTTTTCTGCCTACTGTAGTGCATCCTCTTTATGATAGCAATCAAAACTTTGATGGTGTAAGAATGCACCCAGTGCATAAAACAGAGCTCACTGATCCCCAGTCAGGCAGGAATCTGATCGAATATATACAGCTCTTCTTTCTTGCAGACCCATGTTGAACACAAGACCCAAATTGTAAAACTTCAGAAAACTGTATCAATAGATAAATTCAAGCTATATCAAATTAGATATTTTCCAGCTCCTGACCCTGAACCTTTTGTTAAAACTTGAACTCTGCAAACCAAATTATTTTTAGCTTCAAAACTCTTGGCTAATTTATTTTCATTTTGTGTGTCTTTGTGCTTCCAGTTTCTGGCAACTTCTACAAGTAAGAATGCCAAAGTCCTCCATTTGAATTGTATACTCAGCCAAGTGAAAAGGGGAAAACACTCAAAATCATGCAAGACAATCTTTTCTCATGAGTTTTCTGTTCTCATGAACTTTGTAGGCCAATTTTGGATATACAGAAGTTCATCATGTAAGAGATATCAGATAAGGAACCAAACTTCTGGAATTCACCAATTTGTCACTAATTCCTCTTCCTTCTGGCAAAAAAACCCCAAGACCACTGAAGGGAAGAAAAAACAAAGAAAGGAGAAAAGTCCAGAAATTGAAAAAAAAATTAAGAGAAAATCCATAAACAAACTGAAAATTAGGTCCTGAAGAAAAAAAAATGGCAATAGAATGGGCAGGGCTGTGTTCAGGAGGTGAACTCTGGAGAGGAAAAATGGGATAAGATGGGCATGTAATTTGATATAGACGTGTGTTTTGTCTTAGAAGTTAAAACAACTACCTTAACCTGAACACCTCAGGTAAGACAGCCATAGCTGAGGTGAATATTGCCTAAATATTACTTTCTTATCTCCTTCCTTGTTCTTTCCTGTACATCAGTAACTCTTTTTTTCTAAATATTGGTAGTATTTTAGGATCCTCATTTTTATACACAGGTGTTCTGGTTTTGGTTCAAGTACTTTTCTTCAGAGTCGGTGGCATGGGGCTCTGAGTTGGATTTGTGCTGAATACAGGGCTGATGATGTAGAGATGTTTTTGTTATTGCTGAGCAGGGCTTACACAGAGCCAAGGCCTTTTCTGCTTTTCATACTGCCACACTGTGTGGGGGCTGGGAGTGCTTGGGAGGCTGGGAAGAGCTGGGACAGGTGATCCCAACTGACCAAAGGGATTTTCCAGACCATGTGACATCATGCTCAGTATATAAAATGGGGCAAAAAAGGAAGAAGGAGGAACTTTTTTACTGATGGCATTAGTTTTCCTAAGTCACTATTACACATATGGGGCCCTGCTCTCCTGGGGATGGCTGAACACTTGCCTGCCCTGAGAAGCACTTAATTGATTCCTTGTTTTGCTTTGCTTGTGTGCAGAGTTTTTGCTTTTCCTATTAAACTATGTCTTTTCCTTAAGCCATGAGTTTTCTCACTTTTATCCTTCCAATTTTCTTCCTGATCCCCCTGCTGGGATAGAGCTGCTATGTGAGGATTGGCTGCTGGCTGGGGTGAAATCAGGACAACAGGTCACTGATGGACTATTTATAACAGGCCTTTATAACTGTGATAGATGCATCAAAACTCTTGATCATAATAGAAGCCTCTATCTCAATTTTGTGGATAAAACCTGTATATTTGACTACTGGATGACAATATATGGGAACATAATGCAGGGGCAAAAAAGTAATGTGTAGGGAAAAGGACAAAAATCTATTCACATTGTCACATTTGCATACCTGTAGATCCATCTATCCAAGCACTGCAGTGTTCTCTGAACTCATACCATGCCTGCTGCACTCCTCTAGCTATTTACAGTCTTTTGGCATAAAAAGACTTAAAAAATACCATTATTTGAAATGTAGAATTATGGACACTTTAATTGTATGGTTCGTATATCATCTGATCAAATGTTCCTAATCTTCTGAATTTTTACAGCTTTTACCTTTAACCTCATGATTTTCATCACATTTGTCAGGATCGCACATAACTATGAAAATGTACATGTTTAAAAGGCTATTGTTATTAGTATCCATGGATATCTGGATTGCTGGGATCCCCTGCAATGATTTCATGGGCTACAGGCTGGTTTTGACTGCAGTGAATGGTGTATCACTCATTCACCAGACACTAGTCTTTCTTTGCTGAAAGCACAGATCTGCAAAATCTATATTTTTTTTCAGTAAAAAACTCCACTTTTTGTGACTAAACTGATAGGATATTGATTAATGTTTAGCAGAAATCAACTTTATTTTTATTCTTCCATTTTAAAAACAACAGAGAAATCGTGACTAATGGAAGGAACCTCGTGACATTAATCCAATCCATACACTAAATATGCAACTGTCAATGAGAAATACATAGATATTGAATATGTAGAAACATATTTGTAAATGCTATATATGGAAATAAGTAAGCAAGCAGAGGTTAAAGTATTCTTCTTTTAAAAAATAGGTTGCTTTTTGATGCAATGCCGGATTTTCCCCAGCCAGCTCCTGGCACTGGGCCAAGAGTGGGCTGTTCCCAGAGAGCAGCACAATCCAGGATACAGCTTAGGGCTTATGCTCTATGGCACAGGCTGTCAAGTGTTGAGAGCAGGAGCAAGAATGAGGGAGAGGTCTTCTGTGTGGTTTCCAAAAAGGTTTATTCCAAGGAAGGGTCAGGGACAAAAGACACAAAAGATACAGGGTTACAACAACTTATATATAGGGGAAGATCAAGGGGCGGGTACAAATCATGAACCAGTAGGGGAAAGACTGGGGAGGAGCACAGGGT
>VWYI01003984.1:0-16242 GCA_013399455.1 Anthoscopus minutus
TAATAATAATAGGTTTTTTATGTATATATATATTTAAGTAATGTATTTAGGGAACTTATTCTTACATGAGTGACTCCTCTTGAGTTAACTTTGTGCAGAGGTGTTGGAAGAATGCCTTTGTTTCTTCCAAGAAAGAAAATTAAGAAGCCTGCAAAGATACTAACAAGTTAATATTATTTACATTATCACTAGATTTTATAGCTAGTAGTTACTGTTTACAGTTAACAAGATGACCTAATTGCAGCTTCTGCTGTATCAAACACAATGGTTTAATATATTAAACCATTAATGGTTTGATATATTAAAAAAATAGAGAGAATTCATTTCATAGGTGCACAAGTGATGTATTCCTTATACATTCCTATGTTATTTCCTCACAGTAACTAAGTGTACTTAGTGGCAAAGAGGCAATCACAGGTGAGCCCATCTCATGAATATAAATATCTGTTTCAGGGAAAATTCTCAGAATGTAATTGACAAAAAACCTTAAAAATGGAAGCCCTTAAACTATGTAATCCTTCAGCCTCATTACTACTTCCCGGATTAAAATAAGGGGTTGTTATTGAGTGCTGTCAAAACACTCTCAGCTACACAAGCCCTGGGGATGATTCCTGTACACTCAGCTTGATGAGATGGACCTTAATCTGCCAGTGTTATCTCTGAGATACACAATCCTATTGTGGAAAAAAAAATCCCATAAAATGACCTGTTTCCAAATTCAGGCTGGTAACACGATTATGAAGCTCAATCTATCATTTATTATTTTTGTGTTATTTATTATGAATCTTACAGACAGCCCTGAGAATATTTTGAGGACACAGAGATGGAAATGAGTTTATGGAAATCCCTAAACACTGAGATGTGAAAAGGATGGCAAGATCAAATCATCAAAATGCAGAAAGCCTTAAAAGTCAGACTTAAGGCTGGCCACACAACCTTAATTGAATGTGTGGAGTTTTGGGCTCAGTGTGCCCTCATTTTCCTCCATATTTTTGGCTCTGCCATCCATAGGGTTAGAGTACACTCTTAAACCGGATGAAAACCTCCCCACACCTGGACAGTGAACTCCCTCCTTTTTCTACTTCTCACACAGATAATAGGGCAGAATTTTACTCCATCAAAAGGTCAGAATGTGAGCAAGTAGGACATGCAGAAAAGGGAATTTTCCCTCACCCAAGACCTTCAAATAGGGCAGTTTGAGAGGTTTGAGGATATTCCTTAGCAATTCACATTTTGCCACATCCTCCTCTGTTATCCCTTGGGTTTGTTTTCAATTTGCTTTTCTGCTTGTTATTTTTGGGGTATGAGGTGGGAAGCACATGTTTGTTTATGAAGTATTTGGCAAGGTTGGTTTCATCCTGAACCACTTTCCCATTACACTGACACTGAACATTCCTATACATCCTATGGTCTTTTCCTAACACATTCCTGGCCCATTCTCCAGATTTTACTCTAGTAACTACCTCCTTTCTGTGCTACCTGTTCATCCTAACTGAAGACTTCATCACTTTTAAGAAGACCCTGTAGGTAGGCATTTAAAATGTACAACAAAATATGGTAAATTTATAGGGCTCTCACAAAATAAGTGGAATTCGGAAGGCTTTTCACCATGGTGTTTTATGAGGAGGCACATCTCAAAAGAGCTGCAATATTTGATTTAGCATTGTTCCTAACAAGAGTTACACGGCTTTTTTTTCCTGCAAAGTTATCTTTAGTGGTTATTTTCAGGGTTTTGTTCTTTGTCTGATGCAATTACAGTAATTGATATATGCTATTTATTTTTAAAGGGACATCTATTGGTTCTTTTCAGCATCAAATCTTCAAAACCTTTACTTGCAAGTTGATTTATCTTTTATTTTATGTTATATACTGAAAACAAGAAGCAGTCAATCTTGCCTAATAAGAATATTAACATTTATCCACAGTGCAAATGGTTTTACTGGTCAGAGTTCCTCCACATATTAAGTCTTTGCACAGTCTCTTAGTGTATCAGCACTGCTCTGGGGTGTTCATTAAGAAACCAACTATCCCTTACTTGGAATTTTATAAATTGTCTTCCAGTTTTGGATGTTTTGATCAAAACGACTGTTTTTATGAGACCTGCCTACCCCAATCCTATTAGTCACTTCCAAATATACTTCAGATCTTTCATCTGTCAGCAGTTCAAACTTTCAATATGTAATTTCTCTTTCTGAGCACTATCTCCTAATCTGATGTGTCTCTGGTCTTCCCTGTACCACATGTATCTCATTAGACCACATAACATCCATGTTTAATTATCCTTAGCAAACTAAAACTTGCCAGTTTCCATATGGCTGATCTGTTCAATCTGCCAGGTTTTTCATTATTTATTCAGAAAAAAAAAATAGCAATTTACAAAAACAAATTCTTTGTTTCCCCACAGAACGATCAGTTTCTGTTCTCTGTGCCAAAAAAACTAGAACTAAACAATATGTACAACAGAAGCAGATGTAGCCATTATGGTGTGGCCTGATGCTTCGAGAAAAGGGACAGCACAGGTAAAATTAATACATTTATTTCAATGTATTTAACCTCTCCTACTTAACATCATTCATGTTATTCTTGTGAGTGTAGAGAAATTGAAACTTCTTCATCCTGGTTTACTGCAATCCCACCACCAGGATCCTGGTTCTGTAGATCAAAAGGAAAACACTCAGAGAGCACATACCTAAATATACTCAGTGCTTTTGGCTAGTGACCAACAACTGCTGCTGTTGTCAAATTCAGCATCAAACACATGGATCTATTTTGTATCAACACACTGGAATTGGTTTTCTGGATGGCATTGCCACAGAATAACGCCAGGGTCGGTGCTGAGGACCAGGGCTGCGCCAGCATAGCAAACATGAAGTTATTATGTCCCTTTCAAAGAGCATAAATGTTATTCTAGCTTGAAGCCATATGGTCCAGAAGCATGTTGACATATTTCAGCAATAAAGGATTGTGTTACAGAAGGGACCATGCTGAGGAGATCCAAAAAGCTGGATCAGCTACTTGACCAGTGTCATTTCACTGAACCCGTGCAAAGAGCTCAAACAAAATGACATGAACTCATCTGCGACCACTGTCTAGAGCAGGAACCTTTAACAATGGCAGCACCTGCCAGATTGCTGCTCTCCTCCCCAATAAAGTCACCAACAGCCCCCTCACTGTTCTGTCATGTGCCTGGCACAAGGCCCCTATTGTTACCAGCCACTCTCACTCCAATAATTTCTCCTCTAAATGACACTGCACCACCATAGGTCATTTCAAGGGGGCTGAAAAGAAAGATTTTGCATCTGTTTTGAGTTGTAGTCACCAAAAGGGAGGGGGCTCAAAACCCCTTGATAGCTGGCAAATGGTAATAGCAAAATGTCTCTATTGTTTGTGTCTGAACAAACAACCATACTACATGAGAGTTTTTATTGTCCTCAAGGCAATCTGCCACGATTTCTCCCCTTTGCCTATACTCTACAGAAAGAGAGAGAAGGAGAGAAAAAAATCACCACAATAGTCACAGTTAGGAAACCTTAGTGAGAGGTTAATGACCAGCTACCAACTAATGGATGGTAAGTAACATATGGCAGAGCTTGGCCTCTTCACATATTGATTAAAAATAATTTAAAATTTAAAGCCAAGTTTGTTTGACAAGGTTCCAGCTTCTCAGCAGCCACTTAACAATCTGAATAAATCTAAAGGGGGAAAGCTTAAATTCTAACTAACCCAAGGCAAAGCAGAACTAAGTCATTGTCACATTACGTAATTGAATCTATTACATTTACCCAAGATTAACAGCCAACACTTAACGATTTTCTCCCTCTAAAATAGTTTCTAATGTAAACAGAAAAGCAACTCTTTGCAATATTTGTTAAGCTTTGTAGAGTGCCCCCCTTTGTTAGACCCTCTTTATTAAACACAAATATTAATGGCCATAATCAAGGCTTGCTAATCACATTTTAACCACATAATATTATTTAATGCAACAGAATTAGTCTATTCTTATGCCCATGAAGCACCACTTGAGTTCAATGGTCATTTTTATACACATATTTGTATTCTTTTTAGATTGAAGAATGTCAGAAGCTGTAACGCTTGAGATAATTGTTCCTATTGGATGGATTTAAATAAAGTCTAACAGTATTACTTTTTATTTGCTTTCAAAACCAGCCATACACACTAACAAATGGATCAGATAGAAGCACTATAATTGTAATAATACCTGTCTCTGTCAAGAATCAGATGTGCAGCTAAGATTCCAAGAAAATTAAAGGAAGAAGAAAAAAGCTGGTGATGAATTTTAAATGGTGATTATTTGGAAAAGGAAAAAAAGGAAAAGCCCTCTATGTCTCAGCTAAATACACAGTAAGGATCTGGATAAAGACTTGGGCTGTTTGGAAGTTGATATAAATTCCTGGCTAATGCATAAAGCATTCAGTTACTCTCAGGAGGCAGAAACCTGCTCCTGATTTGGGTGCTAAAGTGCTCCTTAACCTTAGACAGGTCACTTTGTCTCTAGCTTCTGCCTTAGACTATTTTTAGTGGCTTCTACAAAATGTTCTGATCTTTATTGAGGCTCTGCCCATTAAACCACCATGAAAGAGCCACCAATAGAGGGTTCAGTGCTGAAACATTCTTCAGATCCACTCCAAACATTTCCCATACCTTGCAAAATAAAAAGGCAGGTATCAAAACTTTCTCTTTGAAAATGGGGTACCCCAGGTACTTCAGAGAATACTGTCATCAAATTAAAGTAGCAGTGAAGCAAAGTATCTGCCTCACTTATGATCCATGATTCCCATGGATGAGCTGAACTGTGATAAGCTGCAGGATGCAGGGTGCAGAAATACTGGACCAGCACAGATTCTCTGGTTGCTGTGAACCATGGTCAGAAGAAAGAGCAACACCCAGAAACTGTGCTGAGGGCATTTTTGGGTATGAAGAAATGGCAGAGGATGTGTTAGAAAACAGCACTGATGACATGATGGTATATAAAAAATTACAGATGATGTCAAAAATTATGAAAGAAGAAAATGTATGTACTTTTCCTGAGTAGAAGCAGCAGCCATGTGGGGAGAAGGCAGCACAGGCATGGAGATGCAGCTTGGTGCTCAACCAAGAGGGTCAGCTGATTCCATATTTTAGTAAAGTGACTTTAAAATATTTTAAGAGCTTTGACTTGATTATATCTGCTTATTTCACTGTAATGGAATTGCTAAAATATGCTTCAAGAGCTGAATTTGTTTCTAGAGATATTCTATTATGACAGCACATTAGTTCATGACAGAATTTTGAAAGAGATTAAGCTACATGTGGATGGAAGACAGAAAGAGAGATCCCAAGGTGCCAAAGTAGTTAAGACATAACTTGTTTAAGCATTTTTATAGGAACACCACCAAAAGAAAATGAAAATATCATCTTTGCTCAACTATAGATGTGTCAAAATCTGTCTAGCAACTATGCATTACCTGCAGAGCGCTCCTCAGAGATAACAAAGAATGATTGTTGCATTTTACTGATTGGAAACTGGAATGTAGCAAGAGATTCTTCCAAGGTCACACAGGAAAATCTGTGTCAACACCAGGATTAGAAGTGAGATCATCTGGCTTCCAGCTCCATTAAATCATCTCTCCTCTATAAAAAAATTACTTGTCTTTTTTAACAATAAAAGCCCCTGCAGGAAGGGGTGGCCTTCTGTTTTTGTCTTTTAAGTTCAGAAATATAAGGAATGATCAGCTCTGGTCCTCCCTGCATTTGGACTTCCTAGATGCTTCCCAAGGATGACCAATACACATTTAACACAGGAGAGAAGTGAACAGTTTCATTCTCATCTCATTCCTTCCCCTTCATGTTCCCAACAGCAAACAACCTAAATCAGGATTAAACAAACTAATCCTTGGCACACTCACTTTTATTCCAGGTATCTCCATGGAATCTGATGACATCCCAGCCTTTGGTGTATTTTTCGAATCTACAAGGCAGGAAGTACTGGTCTTTGTCAAGAGAAGGAGTACAAAGGTTTAAACTAGGAGGTTGCTAAAAATCAAACATGAGGCTAGGTTTTTGAAAGTAGTTTCCTAATGCAAAGCTTAGTGCTTCACCTGTTGTATCCACCTGCATCCCAAAAGCCTGAAGGAGGTGACCGGGACTCAATGTGGATACCAGCACCACCTTGTATTAACTCGTATCAGCCAAGCATAAAACATTAAATAATACAAAACTAGGCCATTGTCAATTAATTGTGGCATTTATTGTGCATTTGATATGCAATATGTTACCTGTGTTGGGTTGATTTTCATATTTAGGACAACATAAGTGTGCCACACTGGCACGAACACACAAAAACAACTTCTGCAGGATGGCAGCTGCTGTGTGAGATTCTGGCAGGCCAGGGGTGTTGACCAAGTGTCCATTGAAATCATATTCTTCACACTCTCATACCAAGCATTTTATACATTTTATAAACAGGATAAAACCGAAGCCTGCAGAAGGAACATAAATGCCTTCCACAGAAAATATGCTCAGAACACCAAGGGTGCCATCATTTCCTCAGAGGCAGTTGCACATTGCCCATAAACATAATTAGTGTTTATGTGCACACATATGATCTCTGAACTATTTGTTGTTAAATTTAATTAAAATCTCCTGTCTGAAGGGAAAAATAACAGGACCTGGAAGTGCATTTGGAAGCCATTGTGGATGGCCTTTGTGCTCAGTGGAAGGGCACATTGCAGCTGAAATAGCCACGTGTCAGTACAGGTGTGGAGGGGCAGAGAAACACATGGCACTGCAGAAGGGCAAGGGAAGGCAGAGAACAGGGACTGCAGCCTCTGCACTTTCCAGGGACCTTGGATCTTTCTGCCTGACAGCAGGTTGCTGGAATTTTCTTCATGGCAGACATTCTTCAAAAGGAAAGGAAAAACAAGTCTAATCCTGCTGCTCACTGTGCCCTGTGAAGCTGATCTGCCTGAGGAAGGACAGGAGGGTATTTTCCAGGGAATGACAGGAAAGCACAGGCATTTGCATCTCATTTGTAGGAGCTCATGACACAGTTATTTTAGGGTCACTGAGGACTTCCTCCTCCCTGGCTTGTCCCCCTTCTTCCAGCAGATCAAGTAAAAGTCTGCTGCCCTGAGTGATCTTTCCTAGCAATCTGATTAACATATGGACATATGCTAGCTTACTAAAAACAGGAAATCAATTTGAAAGGCAAGACAAATATTATTTGCTTTCTTCCCATCTGCTGTGATATGTGAACATATCTGCTTTCAGCAGTGATACAGGATTATTGATTTAGGATATTTATAGTGTTTATTCCATTATCAGGCCAGTTATCAGAAAGCTGTAGGAAAGGTTGTTTGACCCTACAGGCTATTTAAATGTGTAGTTGCTTTAAAAAAGTCAGATTTTCTTATTCAAGTTGACAGCAATACTATTTCACATTATGCCTAAAGATGCCACTTCCTGCTTTGCTGTCCACTTCTGTTTGATTGCAAGTCAAATTAAATGTAATTGTTAAAGGTCTGTGCTCTCTGTATGGTGACCTTGATGCGTTTCCATTTCTCTGACCCTCTGGGTCTGCAGAAAAGCTAATTTTCATGACACCATTGCCTTTTTACCCATAATCAGGCTAAGTCACTTTGCTGGAGGGAGCACAGAAAGCCAGAGAACCATTTACCGTAAGCACGGACTGGCTTTTAAACAGATGAGTTTTAAGAAGACTCTCCATAACTAATCAAGCTGAATCATTGTGAGTTGGCCACAGATAAGCATCTAAAAATAGATTACATTGTGTGCTTCCAGCAGTAGCCCAGGCCAAAATGTGAAATTTCCAATTGGATTGGTGCTGAAAGCATATAAGCAATATCTTTCATAATAATATTGCATCCAACCCATAAACACTTCTCCACATTGTTCAAGCCTTAGTAGAACACTCACAAGTTGTCAGGAGGGCTTATTTTGGAATTAGTTAATGAGAGCCTGTGCTTACAGAGAGCTCAATGTAGCAATGTTTGGCTCTGTCAAGGGGCATGATCCACACAGCAATTATTCTGAAGAGAAAAAATACCTTTTAGGAATGGATTGGGATGGCTGATGCTCCTGGAAGTATTGGTCTGTTTGTGTGATTATCTCTTGACCCTTCCAGCCTTATTTCTCTGTCATTTTAAGCAGAAAATAACTGGAAGGAAAATTTCAAGGTACTGGAATATAAACTAAAAAGGAATATACATTAGTTACTAAGTAAAGCATTTAATAACCAAGTAGATTTTTAACAAATATTTCACCTGTGATGCAGATAAAGCACTGAGCTGAGACTCACAAGACTTGTATGTGATTCTTACTTCTACCAAGGCCTTTCAACAGTCACTCTTAGATCTTAGACCTAGGTGCTCCCTGTGTGTTGTCATTGCATCCCAGGTAACTGAGCTGGCAGTGGAACAGGGATCCAGCTAAGCTTAATGGAGGCCTGGATGCTTCAAAGGATCTAGACAGGTCAAACTAAGGCAAATCCCCAAATCTAGGGACAGGTAGGTTCTTCCCTACCATGAAGGATTTGGGGACCTGAGGCATTCATTCATAGGAGAATGAGTGGGAAAAACTAAGACAAAAATGACTCCAGGAAAGTGAATTCAGACAGGGCAAGGCAGAGTAATGGAAAGAAGCACTGTCTTACAAAGCTACATGGCTTGAGGTAACTCAAACAGAAATGTAAGTTTAGGAAGCAATTCTGTGCTTAGAATCAGGAGGAGCTAAGGAGGTCATGAGAAAAAACTCAGTTCAGTTCTACCACATCAGCAAACTCCCTTCTGCAGCAGGTGATAAGTGGCTCACAAACATCTGACTGCAGTTGTAAGGACGTCCAAGGAGAAGGAATTGAAGCAGCAGCAGTGTATGAAATCATCTGGGGTTATATCACGTTATAAGGTTACTCAAATGCAGCAGGGATGCTGGAAGTCACTGAGCAGCATCTTGGCAGGACAATTTCAGCTCTGTGTACAGTGTGTTCCTGAATAGCCACGGATTCTGCTGGGAGTTCATCACAGTATTTTCTAATAGGCATAATTTGCAGCAAAAGCTCCAGAATTCATCTTCAGGGTTGGGTAACCCTCATGTCTCAAAGGCTGTAACACACTATCACAGGCACCACTCCTCTTGACTGGAAGAGACATTTAATAGGACATTCTCAGATCTGGAAGAGCACATCTGGCAACCATAATGTTTCCAAACTTGCTAAGAGTCCTTTTACATCAAATTATTACTAACTTCCTTGTGTCATATTCTTTCTTTACAAGGTGGGCTTGTATCACCCACATTTATCCCACGGAGAAGAATCAATTATGTAATAATCACCCATTTATCTGTTGCACAGTGAAACTTAAAATATTCCTGGTGCTGGTGAAAAGTCAAGAAGTTTACAAGAGAAGTGAGTTGTCTTTTGGTTGTTCAGTATTACATGGCAGTTCCAAGCCAATAAAAGGAGCATAGAAAGGAACATAAAATCTTCTGAGTCAGGCTTTAAGCCAAGTTCTGTGTAGAGGGGATAAGAAGGAGTCTCCTGTATTTTCACATCTACCTGACATGTGTTTTCTTGCATTTTTGTCTGCAGTCTGGGGTTGCTGCTGTCAAACATATCCAACAATATATCCGTAAAGGAATCTCTATCATACTTTTAAGCATCTTTCCCACATTGTAGGATAAATTCACAGGGCGAAAAGGATGCCTCTGAACAGTTACAGAGTCTATCAAAAGAGTGTGGCATTCAAAAAGAAGATGTTTCTGCAGCACTTTTGCCAGTGTAAATCTCTTTTATCTTCAAAAGCACCTCATCTACCACATTGTTGTGATTTTTCCTCTGCTCAAGTTTCTTGTGACCTTTTCCACTTATCAAACCAAGAGTCTTCCCTACAGTCCTCTCCTGATGTAACTCAGAAACCCTCACCACATAAGGCCTTGGAGCTACCACTCATCCAGCTTTTCATTGCCTTCCAAACCCACCTTTTCATTCATTGCTGCTTTGTTGTCTCGGTTTGGAAGATGGGTGTCAACTAAGGAAGGCAGGAGCCTCCCTTGGAATGAAAAATGTAAACCTCTTCCCTCCAATTTAGTATAATTTTGAAATCAGGGGGCTCTCAGGCAAAGATATGAAGGTAGGAATAACAGTTCTTTTCTAGTATGTATAACGAGGCAAACAAATAGCAATAACTATGGCATTCATAACAAAACAGAACCAGGGACCCCATGACAGCCTTCTCAGCCAAGACAGGAAAGGATGGAGGAGAGGCTTTGCTTCACAAACCCCTGCAGGCAGTAGAGCCCTGTGCCCCTGCAGCATTCTGAGGAACACCCAGCTGGAACGGCAGGAATGAGCAGAAATCCCAGGCTGGTGGACAAGATGTGTCGGAAGCTCCATGGCGGTGGCTGGCACTGCAAGACATCTCGGCAGGACAGAGGGTGTGGGGGCCCACAGAAGAAGCAGCAGCTCCGTCTGGGTTTTGGCGAATTTCTCCAAGTAACAACAGCTCTGAGAGTGTCCTGCTCTGAAGCCGAAGAAGTGAGCCAGCCTGCAGCTGCTCCTGCCCTTCCTTTTGCCTGTCCCCCTTCCCCCTGGGCCCAGCCAAACTGTTTGTCTTCTCAAGCACCTACTAATTACCAGTAGTCAGGCTCCCCACAACTAATGGGGCAAATTCTATAGGTGAGAAGGAACAAAAGGAAGAACACCTAACCCCCAACATCTGTCTTGCCAGCACTTTGCAACTGGAACTGTTTGCTCCCTGCACTTGCTGATGAAAATCCTTTTGTTGGGAAATATAAAATATCATATAGAAATTAATTCACAAAATCATTAAGGTTTGAAAAGACCTTTAAGATAAGAGATTCCAACCCTTAACCCAGCACCATCTATATTCACCACCAAACAATGTTCCTAGAATCATAATCCCGTGTCTTGTCATGTGCACAGCAACAAAACATATCATTATTGCTCCAAAAGGGTATCAAATTAGGTCAAATCATAATTGGGCTTTCCCATATTTTTTTAACTCTTATTTCATGAAGTTTCCTGTTAAACCAAGAACAAAGTAGAACCTGAGAATGAATGTCCCCATGTCTGGTCCAACAAAAATTTTTTTTCTAGGGTGGGCTTAGCTTAGAGGAAAGGAGTTATATTTACAATATCCTGTGCATCTGTCCAAAATTGCAAAATTTTTTTTGCAATACCTATAACTGTAATAACTATGCAACACTGGCTATTGACTCACAGAGCCCTGAACCAAGTGTTTGGTTTTTATTCTGCAATCCCAGGTAATTCTACTCACACATTACCTTCAAATATCCATGCCTTGACATTTCAAGAAATACCAAGGATACTTTCCCTGACTCGATGTGTGTTCCCTGAACAGACAAAAGGCATTTCACAGAAATCAGTGGAACAGAAACATAAACAAACTCAGTGCCCTGGTTAAGCCTCCGATCAGGAATGCTGAACACCTCCCCCTGCTCCCTGTCACTGATACTTCCAGTCCCATGGGTCACCGCTGGTGGCCACAGCTTTTAATCACATGCTGGGCCTCCAATGATTTATCACCCCTTAGTAGTTTTTGTGTTGAAGATTCCCAGTTGAGAGCTCTGCTCCCCTTTCCCCCTCACCATGAAGTATTACCCAAGAGCATCAAAACCAAAGCAGGAAAACACACTGTCCATGTGGAAGCAGAGTTAATGCTGTTTAAGAAAACTGTTACCACTGCAACCACTGTTGCACTTTTAGCAAATAATTAGTGAAACCATGAAAAATTTTAGGAATTATGTAAAGGTTAAAAAGTTAAAGATTTGAAATCTTGTATAGTGTTTCCAACAGACTACATGGATATCTGTTGCTCTCTGCACATTCCATTCAAAAACACAGTCAGTCCTGCTTTTGATAAATCCTTTCTATGGCATTTACGTTAGTTTTCAGCCTCCAGCTGCTTCTGGGGAACTTGCTTCCAAGTTTATAATGAAAAGAAAAACTGTGCACAGGAAAAAATCCATCACATAAAGAGTGCCAGCATGTGATGTGGCATTTTCTGGTCTGAGTACATAAACAAGATTTGTCTCATAGGAAACACTGATGCAGCATTTTTCATCCAAGGTCCACAAAGTTTCCTGCACCTTCATTCCAAAGCCAAGCTGACTTACAGATTCACAGTGTGTGATGCTGCCTAAAGCTTGGGTTAAAGCCAAGCATTCCCAGCAAAAAGGCCCTGGGACTGACCTACACATCTCTCAGGAACAGATAAACTTCCTTTACTTGATCAGATTCACTAGGAAGTAACAGTGATATGAAGTCCTCAGGCCTGTATCTCAGATTCTGGCAGGGATTCTTTCCACTCAGATGGCAATAACACCTGCAGGTGGTGGTGCTGGCAGTGATGAGGATAATATTTGTCCATCTCCTTCTGTCTTGGAGCTCTGATAGATACAAACAATCCACCTAGTGAATTTTTCTCTAAAACAAAACAAAACAGTAGACCCATTACGGGTTCTGAATGCAGTTAAACTACCCACTGTGCATGGAAGTCATATCATTTCAGCCACTGAACAGAGTTTAACCATTTATTAGTATTTGTTTCAGTGGAAAAAAAGCAGGCCCTTTGAACAAATGGGCCACATTTCATTCCCACTTCTCTCCCTCACACCTCTACTGTCACTCAATGGTCTAATCAAAGACACATAATGCCAGCAACAGAAGAATCAGGTTGGAAAACAAAAGAAACTGATACCTTTTGGTGACACACAGAAAATAAAGTCCAAAAGGCAAAAAATCCAACTCATCAGTCAAATAAGCATCTTGGAGGGATGTATGGGAGGCCACCTGTTGGACGGGTCAGGGACACAGCTTCAGCACATCCCTTCTCCATTCCCATCTAGCTCTCATGCTCATGGAAAGCAGGGTGACAAGAGGGTAAAATGTGGATGGAGATGTACAGGTCTCATCCTGGCACAGAGCTGTAATGGAGCCAGGGGACATGCATTGCTGTGAGAACCGAGGAATACCTGCAGCTGCCTGATTTTATGTACAGCTTTATCAACTCCCAATATTTTGAAGGTTCTTTATTTGTATAACATGCAAGCAGGAATTATTATGGGGATAAGGTGTATTCTTGATACATTTAATCCCAATCTCCCTGGATTAAGTCTCAATAGTGCTGAGCACTCGCAGCCATAACCAAAATCATGCCATTCTGGGATCATCTTCTCTAAACACAAGGCACCCTGTTATATGCAAAGTTATACTCTGTAAAACAATAGCTCAGTGCATATCTAAACATGTCCAAATACAAATGTACACTTCATAAAGCACAACCTGCAACACTATTTTACAAACAGGTATCTTACCTGGGAAAAAGGGCAATCTGCCACTAAAACAAGGTTACAGCAGAGTCTCTTCTCACTTCCTTTACAAATGCATGGAATGATAATAGCCAAATGTGATTGTGCAACACAATTTCTAGCATAAAGTGTATAAATAGCATTTTTGCGTGATGTCACACAACTGCCACTGCCCTTCACGGTAACAGGTCCTTAATAAATAGGTGTCTGTGACAACAAGGGGAAGGCAAGAACTCTTACGAAGCAAATTGCTTCTTTCTTATAATTCTACCACTTGCAACAGACTGTGAGTAGAAGTACTAAAATCTAATGCTAATACAGAGGAGGTTTGTTTATTGCATCATATGGGCCAAAGAGTTTCCGCCATATGATGCTGAAGGCAGAGTGCACAAAAATTCCTCTGAAGTCTGCAGAGAGCATTGAACAGACTCTACTCTGTATTAGCTTTGTTCTCACATATCTGTGTTTTGAATTTTAACATAACTGTGAAAGAAAAAAAAACAAAAAACAAGCCCACCAATAAACTTTGCCAATTGGGCATTCAATGTCAGAGACAAAGTTTGGGGAGGAGATGACTTTGCTCTGGGCAGTGGCTGTGTCACACAGACAATGAAATCACTGCCTATGCTGTCTCCATCACAATTTTCCAGAACAGGATTAGAGTGATGACAGATTCCATTCCAAAACTCCCAGGCAGCTCTTTACATAGATGTTAACAGAACAAAAGCATTACACAACATTTCTTCTCTCTGTCAAGCAGCATTTGGTGTTCTCTAATCCTCACCTTGAGAAAAGCATTGGAGAACCATATGGACTTGCTGAAATCACACAGGATGTCCTGTGTCATAGCTCAAACTCACGAGTTAAGGAACCTCTGTAGGGCAGACAGAGCAGCAGAAGTGGGTTGTGCCTTTTATTTCCAAAAAGAGAGCAGGGATAGTCTCCAAAGTTATAACAGATCACCTCCAAGTCCAATGGCCACATGTTGTATAGAAGATTGCTATGGTGGCTTATTTGAGCATAATGGGGAGTAGAAAAGCAGAAAAAGCATCAACACTATGAGCTGTATTAGAGAATTCATCAGTAACCACAAATAAGTATCATAAATTTTTTAAATTCCTCTACTTTCATCTTTAAAAATTCAGTTCTCCACTTGTCCAGAATTCTGACCCCACTTGTACAGAATAGCTGGTTGTCTAAGAAAGTACAGGAAGTCACAGCTCTTGATATTTGGATGTAAGCTTTCATTTAAAATTAATAACCACCATTGTAATGTATTTCATCTAAAACTGGCCCAGTAGTTAAGCCTTTATGTGCTCAACTAATCTAGTTCACTTTTCTGATTCAATTATTTTTTGACTTTGACCACTGGCAGGAAACTGTTAAATTAGTATCCTTTTTTTGCATGGAAATTTAATGTGATATATATCTATTGCTGATTTCATCATCTTAAACAACATTATCATCATTATCATGTGTCTTCTGTCTCACTTGTCCCAAGTAGAATTTTTTCTTCTTCACAGAAGAAAAATGTGCAAATATTCTAATATTTGATGCATTCAATTGTGCACAGAGCATTTATCTAATTTTCATGCTCTGTATATTAAAGGAATTATCAGAAACTAAAAGCAGATAAAAATAATAGCACACATTCTTTTGGAGTTGCCATTTTTTTAAATTCCCCATAAAATGTTATAGTTTTATCTTTTTCTCAGCCTTCCTTATGCGTATACCTCCAAGCTGGTATTTACTTAATGGAAAATGAAAGGAAATTTAGCAGGTGTTGTTGTAAGGAACCACTTACACTTGAGACAGCATCTTCATGGTCATTATCTGGCTTATGGTTTGGAGCCACACTGAGAGGTTTGGATTTCTTACCCAGCTCCATTCCTTGCCTCAGCCTGTTTTATTAATGCCAGTGAAGACCAGGAATATGTTTCATACAAACTCATTGGAAGTGACTTATAGCTACTCAGGCCCATCTCTGCTTGCTGTATAATTCCTTTGTCTCCTGTTGTAACCTGGCATTTCTGCAGTGTGATGAAGTGAATTCAGATGAAGTGCACATTTACTGACATGCTGCCCACCCTAAGTGACTGAGGCACATTCAGCGTTGCTACTGTGACCTCCTAGATCCCCAGGATTTATCTTTGTAGATAACACCATCATGAGGCACCAAAAACAAGGAATATTCTTTGCTTCAAAAACTTTTTTTTTTAAACTTTTAACTGCAAGCAAAGGGTTGCAATAAGGAAGTATTACATTGCATTACCAGGCATGTTCCTGCAAGCAAAACCAGTTCCACATCTTGGGTAGTTTGAGAAGCAGACAAATACCGTAACTGTCTTTTTCTTCTTGATGTCCTTGTATAATTGATCTTGAGCTAGGAACTTTGCATTCCAGGAGAAGTCTGGATTTAAAACCTAGACCAACAACAGCCAGCCATCAATCTTGAGGCAATCTATCCTATTTGTATCAGCCATTAGCTATTCAGTAACTCAGGAAGAAATCATCTTTCAAAGATGAGTGCATATCCCCATTCACTCCTCCTATTCTTTTGCTAATTCTCATCTATTACTGCCTCAGCACTTGCAGTGAAATCACATGCTCATTGCTTTGGTCATATTTATATAACACATTACTAAGCATCAGAAAAGAAGAAATAACTGCTTTGGTTTTTTTCCACATACAATTTCTAACAAAGATTTGAGAAAGAATTTTCCAAAAATATTGCAGACCAGGATGCAATAATAACCTCCAGGATGCATCCATACCTACGTGATTCTCAGTTTTACCCATTTCTCCTGACACCATTCCTGAAGTGCAACGTAGTACCAGGAGCAAGAGCATTAAATTAAATTAAATTAAATTAAATTA
>VWYI01003985.1:0-54480 GCA_013399455.1 Anthoscopus minutus
TTTTATTAAAATAACCTCACTAAGGAGATAATCTTCACTGCAGCCTGTGAAATTATTAGCTGCTTATGAAACTCATCATAACTTCAAGCATAGCATCTTAGCCACAACTTTGACTGTTCACTTGTAAAATCTATGTTAAGCCTTCAGTGCCTTGATAATCCAGTTTCTTTGTCCTTCTCTGAATGGATGAGGGTGTAAAACTAAGGGACTATGAATATTTTTCACCTATTCCTGAAGTTAGAATTCCAGTTTATAGCATTGCCACTAGAATAATTACTTATTAGATTTGTCATTAATCCTAGAGTTATTTTTAATGCATTAGCATGGAGGCTGTAAAAACCAAGGGAACAGAAACTTTGGAAGCTACTTCTCACCCATCAGTGAAATAACAAACCACTATGAACTCAAAGTGGAACGTGATCTTAAAAGAACAAAATTGCATTTGGAAAAATTATTTATGTATCAAAACTAATTATTGCAAGTTCCACCTCAGTAGTACTTGAGGATTTCATTACAAGACCTAATTGGACTTATATGTGCTGCAAATTTTTTTTATCTTTTAATTGGTTGCAGAGATCAAAGTAAAGAGAATGAAAGACAAACTTGATATTTGTTTCATAAGCTCATCTTCTGACTTTATTTGTATCCTTGGAGAAGCTCATAGCAGAGGCTTGTATTAGCATGCTAAAAGAGAATCTGCTCCTGTTTTTTCAGTTCAGTGCTTCAGAAATGTGTTGAAGTCATTCAGCCAGTCAGATCTTAGTTACCAAAGGATGCTACTTCAAGTCAGTCTTGTGTATCCTGCCTCTCCTTATGCCTTTCTAGAACAGGTTTGGAAAAAATGACAAGTAGGGGCTGTTG
Source organism: Anthoscopus minutus (assembly GCA_013399455.1). NCBI lineage: Eukaryota > Metazoa > Chordata > Aves > Passeriformes > Paridae > Anthoscopus > Anthoscopus minutus. The sequence goes on from VWYI01003985.1 coordinate 862, forward strand.
TGCCATTTTAGTCAACTTTCCACAGTGTAGCCACAAGCCTACTTTCCCAAGGGTGAGTGATTCCTTGTGATAGCTTTTCTGAATTAAATTTGTGGGGCCAGACCATATCCGTTTTAAACTCCACTCAACCTGGTAACATGAACATTTTTGTTTGATTCTGTCTTAAATGCAGCCAAGCTGAAACATCTCCTTCAGAGCTCATGGATATAAGAATGAGAATGACTGAATTCTGTCTGTGTTGCCCAATGATGTTTTGTGCATTGACTCCCACTAATGCCAACCTGGCTGGAACCAAATCCAGAAGCAGTATAGCTGTTCTGTCATAATGGTATAAGTTAAAAATGAAACATATACAAAAATTTAAAATTAAATATATACAAAAATTAAAAGCCATTTTTCACAGTACCATCCAACAGTTTCTGGAGCTGAACCACTGTGAATGACAGTAAGCAAAATATCTCTTGAACCAAAGGAGAGACATTTCTGGAGTCAATGATGAAGAAGGGACCTTAACATATTTGGGAGGTGGGCCAAGGCAAATATCATGAAGTTCAACAAAACAAAGTGCAAGGAACTACACCTAGATGGCAGGAGTCCTAGAAACACCTACAGGCTGGGTGGAGAAGTGCATGAGAGCAGCCCTGCAGAGCACTGGGGGATAATGGTTGATGAAAAACCCACCATGAGCCGGCACCATGCACTCACATCCCAGAAAGCCAAACCAATCCTGGGCTGCATCCAAAGGAGTGTGGCCAGAAGGGCAAAGGAGGGGATTCTTCCCCTACTTTGCTCTTGTGAGACTCCACCTGGAGTGCTGCATCCAGTTCTAATGTTCCCAGCAAAAGAAGGAAATTGGAGCAATTCCAGAGGACACCATGAAGTTGGTAAGAGGACTGGAGCACCTCCCCTATGAAGACAGGCTGAGAAAGCTGAAGCTATTCAGCCTGGAAAAGAAAAGGTTGTGTGGAGACCTCGTAGCAACCAGTATCTGAAGGGAGCCAACAGGGAAGGTAAGGAGGGACTGTTCATCAGGAAGTATAATGCTAGAAAAAGGAGTAATGGATACAATCTGAAAGAGGGGAAATTAGGCTAGATGTTAGAAAGAAATTCTTACTGTGAGACTGGTTAGACACTGGAAGTGGTTACCCAGGGAGGTTGTGGATGCCCCAACCCTCACAGTGTTCAAAGCCAGGTTGGATGAGGCCTTGAGCAATCTGGTCTAGTGGGAGATGTCCCTGCCCATGGTGGCAGAAATAAATGATCTTTAAGGTCCTTTCCAACCCTTAACATTCTATGATTCTAAGTGGATTCTTCCAGTCCAGTGAAAAAATGGGTCTCTTAAATGTTACATATTTAAGCTGGCAAGTTAGGAGGCAGAATGAGCAACAGCTGCCAAAGAGACTCTAGAGTTCATTTTGTACTTACCATTCACATGTTCTTGACATTCTTTCAAGACTACAACATGATTTGTTGTATTTTGCCAAAGACCAGCTTTGTACTTTCTTTTGTTACACTTTTATTTTACATGAAAATTCAATATTTATGAGAGATGTATTGCCTGTCAAAGTTTCCGTAGGGAGGTATTTAATCTTCCCATTTTCTTGTGTGTTTGAGCTGTGTGTGTTACATCTGTAATAGGCCTATTCCAGTCCTAGCCACTGGGAGAACAGTTTTATATGTCAGAAGCATACCCCCTCCCAATGTCTTCGCTTGAGACTGTGAAAGTTGCTAGCCCAACCTTCTGGTTGTCCAGCAAGCAAAAAGGCAGGTTTTTTTCTAAATTTGAAAATACAAATAACTGGCAAAACTGCATGCACACCACAGACAGAAGGGGAGAGGGTAGAGGAATGCTGCTTTCAAAGGCTCTTGACCTCCTTGCTGTGTACCTTGCTCTGTCATTTTCCAATGCTGCACTTTGCCAGGCAGAAAAAAGGAAACCACAATCTTTACACATAGATTTCCAGAGGGCAGAAGGCCAAACTGTCACTGCTCAGTTGCCTTGGGAACCTTCAAAGGAAGTGACTCAGGAAAGATAAAATGTGATGCTGACCCAAATGACACCATGATTTACTTTCTGTGATGGTCCTGAAATGTCTTCTCCACTAAAAAAACATCCTGTTTCCCATGGTATTTGGACATAAAGTGAGTATCAAGGAGGATTCATTTCAGAAAGCAGCTTTATTTCTTTTTCTCCAGCTCTAACTCTCATCCTCTTCTTGAGATGGCCCAAGGGCTTCAGTAGTAGATCATTCCCTTTCTTTTCCAGATATTAATTAAAGAGCTCAATGCTCAATGCATTTATTATAATAGAAGAGCTATGCAGTGCAAAGCAATCTAATCTTCCCTACCTCACAGAGGCCAACAAAATGCCCACTTTGGGGCCTTAATAAAATAAAAGAGCTGCAGAGTTATTTAGAGCCAAGCTGAAGATTCACATGTTTGAGTGGGTCATGGGCGCTTTATTATATGCTTTTCATTACAAAAAAAAATGCTTATTTTGTAATGAGTTCCAGGATGACAGAAAGCAGGCAGAGGCTCTTGTAGGAGCAGCCAACATCTCGCAGAAAGTATGTGCAGCCCTGCCTCTGAATTATTAGCTTCTCACAGCTAAACAGCTGCAGAACTGGATGTGGCCCATGATGCAGATGGGCTGCAGAGCAGCACATTTCTTCCTGAATCTACCAGTAGTGCACAGTAACAGGTCATATAAATAGACAGATGGGAGAAAAGGCTCCAGCTTCTTTCTGATGATTACTGTGCTCTAGCGACAATGCTGGGAAATAAGTCTTGCTCTTATCTGCTATCTTTTCTGCCTGAGAAAATGAAGATTTTTGAGATATGATCATCTTCACTCAGAATTAGAGTTCTGGTGAAGAATCTTGTCTGAAATGCCTCACCTGCAGTGTGTACATTACAGGATACTGGGAAATCCAACCACAATAAACAAAACCATAGGAAATCAGACTTCATTAGTTCATTTGGTCTCAGAACTACATGTTTATATATGATGGTAATTCCCTTGTAAAGAAGACTTTCATTGCATGAAAGTTCTCCTGCATTCATAATCCTCTGCCTGGAACATCTTAATCCTTTGTTTGCACAGGCATGTCTATACTTTGAAGTGTTAAATCATTGAAAAAAGGCAGTTCACAGACCAAGAGAACAAAAATAGCTTTGGAGTCTTGGTATATCAAAATATACATGGAGGGGGGGTGATCTCCCCCTGCCTAGGTAATCATTTTACATCTGGATAAAATGAACTTCAAGCCTTTTCAGTCTGATTGAGATCAGTTCTGACATCCTTTATGGATAGTTTAAATGGCAGCATGAGCAGCAAGACAACAGAAAATCAAGCACTGTGATTTGGATATGCTAGCTCAAAATGGATAAAGCAATAATAAAAAAGATTAGCATTGTGGCGTTCATGCCAGCAGTTCTAATATCTTTTAGGTCGTCTACAGGACAATAGGGATATAGGATTGGCAGACACTGCCTGGGTCATTGAGTCTGGTCCTCTGCTATCACAGGCAACAATATCATCTAATCCCTTTCATAAATCCTGTGACTTGCCAATAAAACACAGGAAACACATGGGAGAACACTGCAGTTGTTCAGAAGAGCACAGAAAAACCCACAGCCTGTTTACAATTAAAAATGCAATTGTAGTTATACAGGCTTTTAATAGCAATGAATCAAAAAGTTTGGGTTAGTTCAGCTCAACTCCAACGTTTTCTGACGTGCAGGTGGGAGAGGGTTACATGTGAATATCTCATGCAAGAGATTTACATACCTTTTTCACATATAAAGAGGTACTTAGAGATCTGAGTTTTGATTTGAGCACCAGCACCATCAAAAAGTGCCCATGGACCTTGAATAATCTAGAATGTTCAAAATTCCCCTTTATCTATCACTTGATGAATATTCAAGATGACATTTAAGTAGGTTGTCTGTTGACTTCAGGAACAGCTAAATAAATCCAGAAGAGAGAACAGGCCAACCTAATTCCTCTTTTGCGTGGGATATCAGTCACTCATCTGTGACATGGAGTGTTCTGAGAAAACCACCAGTGTTTCCAAGAAACTTGTCTCTGTTCAATTTGTGATTCAGACATTTAATTTTGTCTTGCTCATTGGTAAGTTTCATACAAATAATCAATTTCTAGTTGAGTTGGCTGCCCAAAGGGACAAATTCAATGGCAAGAGAAAGGGAGTAGCTGGAATGCCTCAGTGGGACCAGTAAGACTAATGAGGAAACAGTTCATATTGTAAACTTCCAAAGAGTGCATGTCCGGAAGTTTGACCTTTTGCTGTTTCCTTGACAGTGGCTGATATTTCTGTTTGTATCTTAATAGGGTGTGGCAGATTTAGTTGAAACTAGACAGAAACACTAATTTCATGTAGTGGTTTTAAAATTGCTAATTTAACTTTTTGGCTAATGCACTAAAGAATGTGGTGGGTTTAGAACTGGCTAAACTTACCAGCACACTTACTTATTTTTTTGTTGTGAGATATGATTTTAGGAGAAAGGAAAGCAAAGAAAAACAGGTTTAAAGGAAGGAAAACAGATTTCAACTTAGAGTATAAAGAAAGTTTTATTAACAAAATTAAAAGAATGAAAAAAAAGGAAAAATGAAAATATAAAATAAACAAAAAAAAATTGTTCTGAAAGTTTCATTTTGATTTTGTATTCTTGTAAACATCTCCAAAATATTAAAAAAAACCTCCTTGCCCTATGAGAATCGAGAAAAAAATATTATAAAAATAATAACTAATTTAAAAATCCCAAATTATGTTTTATATTATCAAGTAAAAAAGTAAACAAAAAAGTTCTAAAAGTTTCATTTTAATTTTTCCTTTTTTTCATTCTTTTAATTTTATTAATAAAACTTTCTTTATAATCTAAATTTAAACCTGTTTTCCTTTCTCCTAAAGTCATATGTCACAACAAAAAAATAAATAAATATACTAATAAATTTAGCTAATTCTAAACTCACAACATTCTTTAGTATGTTAGCCAAAAATTTAAATTAACAATTTTAAAACTACTACGTAGGGAAATCATAGGTCTCTCTTTTAGAGCTCTTCATGCTGCAGACTGTATTATTAGCCAAACTATAAGCAGTAAATAATCAAGAAATGTGAACCTATGCCAGAAGAAAAAGTCCAGACTGTCTCTTAAGCTAAAGAGAAACAGGCTGTTCCCTCCTCGTCCCCTACATGAGACAGTTCTCAGCACAGCATCAAACAAAGCAGGAAGGAATACATAGCTGCAGAGGATCTTCTTACCAAGTTTGTTCAGCTTGGACTGAACAATAGATGGTTTGGGCAATACTAGGTCAAAGCTGAGAAGGTGTTTCTGTGGTCTCCCATTGTCACAAATTCAGAATGGAAAGAGAAGTGAGTTGATAATGGAGAAAGTTTAGCCAGTCCACAAACTGCCACAAGCTCTACTGACCCTCACATATCTTCACTAGTCACTGTTTCACACCACTTTAAAAAATACAAATTGAGACCAAGCCTATGCCTCTTCCAAACTGTTGTGAGATTACATGATGTCTGAAATATCATTCTAGAGTAAATTTGTTTTTTACTTTTACTATATATTATACTCAGCTTTCCAAAGTATGTGTAAGATTGTATTGCAACTGCAGATTTCCATCATGGAAGGATATAATTATACCAGATAACCCTTTGCTTGGGATTCTCTAAACGATGCAGAGATAAAAGAGGCACTGAATCATGGTGTTGGTCCTCATTTGGAATATATTCCAGATGAGATGTTGGGAGAGAGGAAAATGATCAGTTTATAGAGTTGAGGGACAATTTGTCAGAGAATAACAAGAGGATGTACATAAAAAACACCTCTGGCTTCAGAGTCTGGGAATAGAGATGAGAGAAACAAAGAAGGAATTTGAGAATTCTGTGGTTTAACCACAGCCAGCAACCAAGCCCCACACACCTGCTCACTCATTGCCGACCATGGGATGGGGGAGAGGATCGGAAGGGTAAAGGTGAGAAAACCCATGGGTTGAGATAAAGGCAATATAAAAGGTAAAGCAAGAGCCATGAACATAAAAGCAAGGAATTAATTCACTACTTCCCATGGGCAGGCGGTGTTCAGCCATCTCTGGGAGAGCAGGGCACCATCACACCCTGGTTACTTGGGTAAAAAGCCACCATCACTCTGAACATCCCTCTCCTTCCTTCATCTTCTTCCCCCAGGTTTATAAGCTGAGCATGATGCCATAAGGTATGGAATGTCCATTTGGTCACTTGGGGTCAGGTATGCTGACTTTATCCCTGCCCAGCTTCCCCACCAGTGGGATGGGGTGAGGAGCAAAGAAGGCCTTTGCTCAGCAGAGCACTGTTGATAACCCCCAATTATCAATATTCTTCCCAACACAAACCCAAAATACAAACACATGCTCGCTTTAGTTCTAAAATGCTATAGTACTTTCTTAGAAGTTTTTTATTATATCTACCTTTTACTATTAGAAATCAAGACATCTTGTCTTCAGTGAAGTCTATTCATCACATAACCCCAAAAAATACTTTCACTCACTGACAAACATGATATGCATATTCTCTGTCACTTGCTTACATGCATATTTTAATTAGTTCTTTCTCTTTGAAAAAACAAGGAAACTCAGCTAGGTAGAATATTCAGAACAATGTGACAAAATCTTCACACTTTCACCGCAGCAGGTACATCTAGTGAAATGAGTGTCCTAGAACTTCCATGTCCTGAGAGAAAACCCCTGAAAATACCAGGTACTACTGGCCTTAGCTTTGATAAAGGAATTTTTAGATTCCTCTTTCCAGTAGGTGCTATACTGATTCTCCTGGTCATTACAAATACCATCAGTCCGTTGCCAAAATGGAAAAAGAAGGTGAGGAAATAAGTGCTATGGAACTGAGGCAGCACTGCTCATCCCAGGGTGTGTTCTGAGCTGAGCAGAGAATGAGCAGTTGGTCAGGTGATGAGCTGAGAGGCACTGGTCTGAGGAGTTCCTGTGGTCCCAAGGGATACACAGACCGATGTGAAAGAGCATCTCTAGCATAGGGCCTTGAAGTGCAAGAGAGAGGGCAGATAACCTACACAGCACATACAAATGAACAAAGGGATGGGCCACTCTGTACATTGGGCAAAATAACATGGCATAGCCATGCCAAGATGTGGCAGGGCTGGAATTTCCTGTGATCAGAGGCAAGAAAATTATAATTCCTAACAAGAGCAAAAACAAGAAACAAAAATAGTGAGAATGGAAAGAGAAAATGAGATAAGGTGAGGAGGTCATTTAAAGAAGGTCCAAGCCAAAGTAATGTAAGCAAAGCAAAGTAGGAAAAAAGGACCAGGTACACTGGCCCTTTTGCAAAAAAACAAGGGAAAATAGTCAATGCTGCCACATGTTGGAGTGCAGGGAGAATAAATTAATAAATTAACAAAGGACAAAAGAAATAGCTAATTATGGTGTATTTCATGCCTCTCTCCTACTAGTTAGCAACTGCAGCAGTAAGTAACTTTCTGTTCTTCCTCTGCTAGGAAGGAGAAATAATGACAAAATGCACTCAGATAGTGAAGGGTCCCCATTGCCTTTCCTGCAGACTAGCACTCTCTATCCATGTAAAAATACCTCCCACATCAGTGGGACACATTGAGTTACAGCTGAAGGAATGAGATGTCACTTTGGTCTCCACCCATTCAGTCACCCACTTCCCTGCTCAGTGCTCTCCTATATGACCTGGTGGATAGTAATAGGTAGGGACTGAGGAGAGAAAATACTTGTTCCTTCCGCAACTTTGAGCCTGTGCAGTAACACTCTCCACATGATGCATAAACACAGTAGGCTGGTGGTTGTCTCAAGTCTACCTCCTGCTGGACAGAGTTCATTTCTATCTGAAGTACAAGAGCAGAGAGACTATGGAAATGTCACCAAATTAGAGCAAGGTATTCACAAGGGAAAAAAGACATGCTAGCCAGCAAGTGTTTTCAAGGCATGTTAACAAATCCAGTTTATCTCACATGCCAGCTCTTCCCCACCTCATTCCCATTCCCACTGAATAGATACTAATTGAAAATTATGTTTTCAATGTGAAGGCTTTTTCTAATTTGGTCTTGTTTAAAAGCATTTATGGATCTTATTGTTTGTTGTATTTCAAAGTAATTTGCATGAACTCCCCAGGGAAGCCAACAAAGGGCACTACCAACATTTTGCTGGCAGACAGCAAGGCTTTCTACTCAGAATATTCATTCTGTGCTCCAAAAACACAGATTCTTGAGGTAGATGAGACAGCTGAAGAGCTCCAGTGGAAAACATCTGGGAAACTGTTGTAATACCTATTCCTGTTTAGCATTTTTAGCAATCATGGTATATACAGAGATCAATTGAAAATATAAATAATTTAAAAATACTTTTCATGGGAAAGGTAGAATTGCCTATGCAATATGGACATGCTCAAAAAGATGCTTTCCAGGCTTTAAGTCTTATGTACGTGTCACACTGCATACTCTTCACTGAATTCTATACACTCCAACACATTTCTGACAAATAATATATAAGGTATAAAACATTTTGTATATACCCAACAAAATAAGTAACCATGCACTCAGGCATGCACTACACACATGTCTACATATATGACACATGCATGATGCCAGAGATTGTGTATATGCACATATTTGTGCATTATGTTAAATGAATGTCTTTGCAGATCATACAAAGCACTGGAATGGTATGCACCTTACAACACACACCTGCAGGACCTGCACACAACCAGACATGCCAATAAAGTTCAGATTACTTATAACTGTGTGCATTAACAAAACCTGTGTTTAAGACATTTTCCAATTTGTATGTATGCAGTACATGTCCATACATTCATTTACTTAATAAGGTATGGTATTGGGGAGAAAAAAACATTAAGTCATACAGTAAAGTCTTCAGAAGAGAAGAAAGCCCAGTTCCTATTATTATGAGGTTTTAGATTGGTGTAAGACCTGGTCTGCATGCAAAAGCTTAGTTGGCACAGCTAGATTAAGAACATAAAAAACAACCCCATTAATTGACATCCCCATGACAACAGAAGTCTTAGAGGTATGCCAGAAAAAAAACCTCTTTGGCAGTCTAATTTCTCTAGTTCAAGAAATGAGAGAAGGAAAAAGAATATTTTGCTTCTTTTTCAGAGTAATTGGAGATTGAACTTGCCATCAAATTTTTTCCATAACAAAGGCCTGCATCTACTGTGGATGATTTTTCACAATAGAGTGGCTCAAAGTGCTGGAGGAATACTATTTCATTCTAATCTAGTCAAGATCCAAGTTGAAAAGAATCATCTGTTTAGAGATCCTATTTCAAGTATGACTCGGAGCACTGCAAGTGCTGCAGACTGTGGTTTCCACCGTCATGTTTACACAGCTTGCTACAGCCCACAGTATGGCATCCAGGTGGCACAGACCATTATTAAGTGCTACTTGAGCATATATTTCAAATATTCCAGGTACTTCATCCACACTGCCGGGATTTTTCTGAAGTATGTCTGGATAACATTGCCAGAACCAACTGAAAACAAACATCAGTCTTCAAAATTCTTCCGTCTCTTTTGTCACCGCTTAGCTTCTTCTGTGTAGCCACTGTCATTTTCATATTTTAATCAGCCAGCACAGATGAAAACAGTACTCCACGCCATTGCAAATGCCACCGCAAATACACAGAAGCTGTGGAAAAGTTTTCACAGCTTGCTGCCATGTGGCTTTAGCATTTCCAATCTGTCACTGTGCTGCAGAGCAGATCTCATGTGTTTCCAGCAGCAGTGGCAACAGCTGTTTCACCAGCAGCAGCCTCAGGAGCAGTGGAAGGTACAGGATGTACTGCTCAGTGTGGGAGCTGGGTCAGCATGCATGGCAGAATTCATCAAGCAAGAGGCAAATGGTGGGGAATTTCATAGAGTCATAGAATGGGTTGGAAGGGGATCTTGAAGATCATCCAGTTCCAATCCCCCTACCATGGGTAGGGACACCTTTAAGCTGACCATGTTGCTCAGAGCCCCATCCAACCTGGCCTTGAACACCTCCAGGGAAAGGGGATCCACAACCAGCACCTCACCACCCTCACAGTTAAGAATTGTTCCCTAATATCTAATCTAAACCTATATTCGTTCAATTTGAACTCTATTCACCCTTGTCTTGTCATTACACACTCTTGTAAGCTCTTGCCCCATCTTTCCCATAAGTTTCCTTTAAGTACTCCAAGGCTGCAATTATCCCAAAGCCTTATCTTTCCTATGCTGAACAATCACAGCTCTCTCAGTGTTCCTTCACAAGAGATATGCTTCAAACTTCTGACCAGCTTGGTAAACCTCTTCTAGACTCACTCAAATAGGTCAATGTCCTTCCTGTACTGAGGACCCCAGAGCTACAGGTGAGGTGTTAATAGAGCAGAGCAGAGGGGTAGAATCCCCTCCTGCACCCTGCTGGCCATGCTGCTTTGGACGCAGCCCAGGAAAAATTTGGCTTTCTGGCCTGCAAGTGCACATGGGTGGGTCATGTCCATCTTCCTATCCCCTAGCACCCCCAAATCCTTCTCAGTAGGGCTGCTCTTGATCTGTACATCCTACAGCCTATATTGATACTGTGGATTGCCCCAATCTAGGTGCAGCATCTTGTACTTGGCCTTATTAAACCTCATGATATTCCCATGAGCCCACATTTCAAGTTTGTCCAGCTCAGGATGGCATCCTGCCCTTCATGTGTGTCAACTGCACCACTCATCTTGATGTCATCTTCTGAGGGTGCTCCTGGTCTCATCTTCTATGTCATTAATGAGGACAATAAATAACACTCACCCTAAATAAACAATAATAACAATAAATAACCTCACCACTCACAGTCCTCTAAGGAATACCAATCATCACTGATTCCCATTGGGACTCAGAGCCTTGACCACTACCATTTGGAGGCAATCATCCAAGCAATTCCTAATCCATCTAACAATCCACCCATCAAATCCATCACTCTCCAGTTTGAAGAGAAGGATGTTGTGCAGGACTGTGAACTGGCAGCATGAAAACACAAAACTTGGAGACAGAATTCAGAGATTAAATCTGTCCCGAGTGAGCCCAGAGAAGCAGCACACTCACACTGAAATGTCCAGAAGATAGGAATCATGGCATGGCAAGGCCATGATGACCATCATAGCAGAAAGGCCCAATGCATCCAAACTTCAGCCTGGAGAAACCCTAATCATTTTATGTCTTTTCAACGAAGGATGCAGTACCCATTATCTGTCCTATTCATTTGTCCTAGTCAGCATCATATACATGTGGAACTTTTCAACGAAAGTATAATCAACTCAGTATAAACCAGTTATCTGTCCCTCTTCTATAGATGCTCTTGGAGCTAAACAATTTGTGGATGCTAGTCTGCTTTTAAGTCTTCTTGCCAAATACCATATTTCACAGTCCCATTTTCTTACTCTGCAAAACGTTTTGTCCCTAATATGGCTGTATGAATGTTCCACACAAACAAGACAATCAAAGACTGCAGAGGGCTGAGTTTTCAATCAATGTTCCACACAAACAAGACAATCAAAGACTGCAGAGGGCTGAGTTTTCAATCTTTATCCAGCCTTGCCTGTGTGGAAAGACATGCAGCATTTTGGTCTCCAAATAAGAGTACCAATGGACCGCAGTTAATGCCTAAAGCACACACTTTGTTGGGGCTGTGGGAGCTTATGAACTGTAGAAGAGGGGAGCATTACTAACATATTCACAATCCATTTAAAAGGATGTTCTACTTTTCCTACACTCTGCGGCAGGGTAAGCAGTAAGAGGTGTACAAGCAGACTATGTACAAAAGCAGCAACCTGGGGAAAAAAAAATACAGGGGGAAAGAAAAACCCAGCTCTATTTCTCTAATTCCTTTTTTCAGCTGAATTTTTATATGTGACTTGGAACAGACGCAAGGCTTGTTCCCAAGGGCCATGCGGGGAAGCCGTGGCACGTGGGCCGGGCGCCGTCCTGCTGCCGCGAGCGGCTCCTCCGCGGGCTCCGAGCGCCGCCCGCCGGCACGGCCCGGCAGCGCGTCCGTGCGGCCCGCGCGGGGCGTNTGCCAGGAAGAAATTTTGCAAGAAAACCCGATCACACTAGAGGGGGTCAGTGGAAAATCTGCGCTTTTCTGAAGACATCGGCTAGGTGCTTATAGCCATGCAGGATACCTTTAGTATGTGCCAATAAAAGGCTTTACATCTGTGAATATATTTATGCACTCGCTGTATTTCCCTGTGATATCTGGACACCATTTTCTGAACAACTCTTCCACAGATTTTTAAGATGGATGGGGGTAATTGCTTTACCCCTTCAAATGAGAAACCTCTGTGCCTCAAGCTCAATTCTAAAAAGTGAGATTAGAAGAATTCAGGATCTATTGCTCATCCAGCATAAGCCTACTCTATTTCAGTCACTTTATTATTCAAAGAAGCCTTCCAGGTTTCGTTCATGAGATTAGACCACTATTCCAGTGTGAAGTTTTCATTAAGCATGTTTTCTCCTTCTGTCACAGAAGCCTTTTCTTGCCCCATTTATGGCTCTGTCTGAAGCCAGTCCTCCACCAAAGAATGGGGCACTTGTGGGATAGGAATAATTTTTTTCCTCTGAGGAAAACAGAAGACTTCATTAATTTCATAAGTAGATTATTCTTCCTCTGGAGAACCTGCAGTGATTCCAGGATACTTGATTTATGGGCAGTGTACAGGAATGGGAGTCAAATGTATAATGATAACCCTTCATCATCACATTTACCACAGGGTTACTTCCACAAGCTTGGGTTTGCAGAGATTGAGATGAAAAAGAGAAAAATCCTGACTGATTACCAGATTAACCCTGTTTTGTGAAACTATGAGACTTGCACTGCAGAACCTGAAAAAGCTGTGTCATTCTCAAATGAGCATTTCAAACTCCTGAGTTCCTAAAGATGCATTTTCAAAATGTCACAAGAGATTCATGACTAACTTTGAAAAATAATTTCAAACAATTTCTTCAAAATGTGTAACAGCTCTTCATTTATTTTCCGTCTGTATAAAAACTAAAGACTGACGGTGATTAATTTTAAACAGGTTCATTATAAAAAATATGATATATATTTCAGAAATAGGTGACAACTAAAGACTAGAAAATAGAAATTGTTGTAAGGAGAGAAAAACTGAAATGATTGATGTAAAGAAACAAGGAAGTAGATGAGGAAATAAAATTCCAGGATCAAAGAATGGAAATAGAACAAACCTTTGAGAAAACAATTTTTAATGTGGCTCTGAATACCCCTTTTCACTTTGTGTGAGAAAGACAATGAGAACAGCTGAGTGTATCACTGTTACAGGAGGTAGAAAAGTATAATTCCAAGGCCTATAATAGATGTTATAAAAATGTGATTAAAATAATTAGTTGTAACAAAATACTACTACTATCATAGCATTTTGAAGTAGTTTACCATGCCACCCTACCAGTTAATCTCCCTGCCATGCAGCCAAAGTCCAACATCAGTTTATCTCCCATCACTCTCTAGTGCCTGAAGCACCCCCCTCTGCTCTGCTATGGAATGCAGAGCCAGTCTCCCCCAGAGGGTATACAGCCCCTCCCACAACCATTTTCATTTATGCTTACTTCTTTTTTCACTCCACAACTGTCACATATACATACAACAATGCATAAATGCTACATATTTATCCATGCTTGCTATGGGATGTAATCAGAGCTTTATATAGTGCTGAGGAAAAAAAGCAAGAAAAGGAGATAATAGACCAGCTCCATCTATATACTTCAGCAGGGGAGAGTGAAAGGCACTTAAATGAGATGTTTGTCTTTCCTCCTTTCTGGCCAAGTTGTAAAAGCTTGCCGTGGTAGTGCTGATAAAGATGATTATAATGAACTTTAAAATCTGCATTCAGATGCAATGCTGCCTGGAGCACAAGAGATTTACATCTCTCAATATCTCCTAAGCATGCAGGTCTTTTGCTACATTAAAAATATTTATTCCCTCATGTTATGTTTTGTTCCCATTACTAAGATTACCCAGCATATTCTTTTATGATTACTTTGGGTAAATGTGATGGCACAAGTACACCGAGGGGCAGGATGTGGTTAGAGTTCACTTGGGTCTGAGAGCAGCCACAAGCTTCCACACGCTCAGATCCCATCGCAGTGTGCAGGAATGACAGGAATCCACACGTGGTCAGGTAAAGGCACTGGGCCTCAATCCAGGGAAGGGGAGAAAGGTGACTGATGCTGTCACTACTGCCACTGGCTGAAACAGTGAATAGAGGAAAACCATAAGAAAGTAAATGATTGATGCTGCTGTACATCCCTGCTGCATGCGGTCTACCGCCATGTACTCTGGAGACTGGCTAGAGCTTCAAATCAGCATCCTTCATGCTGCTGGGAAGGATATTAAAGAAAGGTCCCACGCTTTGCTTAGCTCAGCCTCAGATTCACATAAGGGGAATCCTCTTTCATTTTAAGTGCCTGTGAAATTTGCAGGGTGCTAAAGTGTACTGAGATATGAGAAGACACTGCTACAGCCTTAAAGCTTTTGCCACAATTTATATTTGGTGATTAGAGCCTAATGAACACGTGCTGCCTTCATGGGCATGAGTTGCAGATATTTGGGTTTCTGGAACTAGTGAGCATCATCTTTTGCAGGAAAAGGTTCAAGTCACCAAATCAACAGGAAAGCAGTCTCCATCTGGTACTAGGAGCTCGACGTGCAACAGGCACTTCCCGAGCATGTTCCACTGTAGTTGTATAGGACAGAAAAAAGGGATACAGAAATGAGGCGCTGGAGGAAATCATCAATCGAGGAAAGGAGAAGTGTGAAGAAAGGCCCGCGGCGGAGGAAGAAACACCTGCAAAAAGTGAACGCCATGGCGCATCTGTGAGCACAAGAACGCACCCGAGGCTGTGGCGGACAAGCCAGGGCGCGGTGAGCAGCCGCTGGGGCAAGGAGCTGCGGGAGCTCCGGACACTCCACAGGCGCGCTCCCACTCCGGCCTCCGGCCGCCGCCCGCGTTTCGCCGCCGCCCCCGCTCCCGCTCCCGCTCCCGCCCCCGCGTTTGGCGCCCGCGGGCCCTGCAGTTCCCCCGCCCACCGCTTGGGGACGGCGCTCAGGTGGCGGCGCGCGGCCGCTCTGGGACGGGCGCCTCGCTGGTGCTGACGACGCGGCCCGAGCGGGAGCGGCGGCGTAGGCGTCAGTGGCGCGTTCGGTGTCTCGGCGGTTCTACCCCTTCGCCGCCGCGCCATGCCCACCGTGGAGGAGCTCTACCGCAACTACGGCATCCTTGCGGACGCCACGGAGACGGCGGGCCAGGTGCGGTGTCGCTGCGGCCTGCAAGGCCTCGCTAGGCCTCGGGCTTGCGTAGCGCTGCCGCGGGGTGTTCCGGGCCGCAGCGGCGCGGGCGGGCAGGGATGTCGTCAGAGGGGCTGCTCGCCTCGCCGCACAGCCAGAGAGCCGCCGGGACTGTGCTCGGGGTGGGTTTCCCAGCGGCGGCGCGGGGCGGGTGGAAGTGGGCAGCGCGCCCGCGGATCTGCAGGGACTGCAGCGGCTCTTGTCGTTTTTGCAGCAGCCGCGTCGTGTCGGCAGCTCTCCTGTAAATATTGCGTCGCGGATATTAACCTGTTCTTGGCTAGAATCAGGCTGTTTTTCGCAAGGGGGCGGGGAGTTTTGCCTGGCGAATTCAGGCCTTAAAGTCTTTGACGCCGCACTTGCAGATCCAGCGCATTTGCAGATCTGGAGGGCGTCTGGCAGGCTGTCTTCTTAAAAGGCTTGCTGAGGGAAGGTGAAGTCTGCTATGGTTTGAAAGCTGCCCGTAGCCCTTTGGTTTTTTTCTTCCCTGAGGCAAGAACGTAAGGTTGACCCTCACGAATGAAGATTTTTTTTCTGTAAAATCTTGGCAATATCTGTTTGCATATTTATTATTATATAAGTATTTTTTCATATTATGTATTTATTTATATAAACATTTGTTAATACCACTACTGAATTTTACAAGAAAAGTGAACGACTTAGACTATTACCAATAGAAAATGTTATGGTAAGTTACAACTAGTTTTAAGATTGCATTAGTTCCTCATTTACCCAAATGGCCTCCTGAGAAAGCAGAAGATACTTTTCTTTTGGTTGTAATGTCAGTAAGTAGGAAAGTAGTTTTGCCATATCTGTATCTAACCATGGATTTTAAACGAAAAGACAACACTGCTGTACAAGATCACTTAGAAGGTTCTTTACAAGAACAAATAATTTGGTGGTTGGTTAGGAGCAGGGGGCATTGAAGTTTTTTTTTCATTTTAATTTCGGTCCGTTCACTTTGCTTGTGTGGTTATGCCCTACTGAAACAAAGCATCCTTGCAGACAATCCAACAAAAACATTACCTCACAACCAAAACCAAAGTGCAAATAAAATGTAGGGGACTATGGGGAGATGTGCAGAGTAGAATGTTCTGTTACCTTGCCACTTTAGAAATGCGCAGTTCATCTCGCTTTGATTCTTGTGAGTGGCTTTTGTGAGGAAGGAATGGCCATCTTAGGTAGAGCAAAGTCCAGGATGCAGCTGTTACGGGGTAGATGTGCAAGAACCTCTGAGGGTAAGTTTAGAATGGGGATTGCTGAAACTCTCCCAGCTTTGCCCCTCCGCAGCTTTTGGGTTCCCAGAGGCAGAGAAAGTGTCTCTGTAAGCAGTGTAGGTTGCGAGGTGATTCTTTGGTGAACTTTTCTTATGCTTTGTTGAACTGAATGTGCTTCTGGCATATAAAGGTTCTGTGCTAAAACATTTCATTATTTTGTTAACCTTTGTGACAGATTTAGCTCTTTGAATTTGTCATTTCGTAAGCTTGTTTGATGTCTCCAATTTTTGCATTCTGAAAAGCCATGAGTAATTGTTCCTTGTTCATCAGTTTTATCCCACTTAGTGCTTTATTTAACAACCTCAATGATCTCTTACTGCAAAAAGTCATGGGTGCCCTGTCTCAAATAAAGAAACATTGAGCATGGGCATGGGGACTAACAGCAGTTACTATATCAAGAGAAGTAGTTTAAAAGACTGGAAGTATTGAGCTTGTAAAAGAGTGGTTTTTTTTGAGAAAGAGGCTCAGGTATGAGATGTCCATAAGTAGAATGAAGGTGAGAAGTTGAAAAATCTGTTAGGAAGCTGGCTGAAAATAAGGAAGAAGCCAGACATTTTTTCATAATGCATTGTGAAACTTGTCACAGAATTGACCAAGAACTAACCTAGAGAAGTTAATGGATGATTGGTCAATTAACAGTTACTAAAAGCAAAGATCTGGACACTGTCTCCAGCTTAGGACATTCCTTTGTTATAGATGGGAAGGGAATGCACAAAACAGAAGGATCACACTGTTTTTGTAGTTGCCTGTGATTTTTCTAGAGCATGCCATGCTGCCAGGTACAGGTAAAACAAACTCCTGCCTGAACTGCATTTTGCCTACGTGGTAGAATTAATTAGCATGCAGGAACACAAATGCAGGGAACACAGGCTACTCTGTTCCTTTGCTGCATTAATGCTTTTCATGTGCATTAGGTTTTTATGTTACATATTCTACAACAGAACTTGTTCTTAACGTGCAGCCTGAGAACACATGTCTGTAATGATGTGTGTTTTCATTGCTAGTTTGTGGTGGCCCATTCCTGCCTTTGCTGCTGAGTGCACTGCGTTGGCCCAGCTACAGAGTGAACTGGGCGGTGATGTAGTTCAGCTGAAAGGCAACTGATTCTTTGACTGCTTATTTTGCATCCAGATCTGTATCCCACTCCAGTTCAGATTCTGGCAACACAGAGCTATCAACAAGCTGCAGGGAGTGATTCAGGACAACAGGCACTAACTCTTAAAATGCAGCTTGCTTTAGGAAGCATTAATGCAGTGCTTTGTAAATCAGTGTCTGTGTTCACTATGGGACAACTTTCATGCAGAGTAGTGGTGATGATACATGTGGCTCTGGGAAATTTACTGCAAATAAAACACAGAAAGTGTCCTGTGCTGTCAGAGTTTCTGTTCAAAGTAGGATAAGCTGTTTTAAGCATTCTTTTTCACAACCATGGGGAAAATTAGTCTTAGAAGGTCCTGATTTCTGCTAGTATCCTAATAATGCTGACTTCTGTTTCACAAACACACAGCTAACCACAACAAAGACTTCAGTTAATTTAAAGTGTCAGTCCTGCAGGCACAGAATCAGAAGCACCTGTGTGATTCTAGTTGGAGCAGCTAGAGAATATATTACTGTTGCTAAAGTGTTTATTCCTGTATTTGGAATACATATTTCTATATTTGAAAGTGGAGGTTTCTGGGATTTTTTTCTTAAACCTAGTTTCCCTTAACAGTTCTTCCAAGCACTGTATTTCATCCCAAGTTAACTACCTGAATAGATACCAGATATTCCAGGTGAACTTAACTGCCTGAAGAGGTGCCAGAGATACTTAAGCGCCATATATGTTAGCAAGAATTTGTGATCCACTGCAGTGGCACAGTTACTGGGAAAGGTAATCTCTACTTCAAAGTCAATAGATGAGCATACAAAATGCAGAAACTCCTTGAAAAACTGGCCAAGTTCAGTGGCAGTGATCACTGAATTCCTTGCACTAATCTAATCACAGTGTGCAAGAGGTGTTACCCTTAGGGCTGGCAGCTGGAGTGGTACATGCTTGAACTGACAGGAGCCAGGCAACAGCAAACATTATCAAATTGGCATGTTTATATCAGTCTAAGAGAAAAATACATTCCTTTGTAAGAAGCTTGTATAAAATAGTTATTAAGTAGTTTAAGTTATTAAATAGTTTAAAAGGACGGGAGAAAAAAAATCCTTGTCTTCAGAATAATCCGGGATTTTTCCGTGTCTGTATTCTGATTTTATTCTTTCAGCACAAGGATGCCTACCAGGTGATCTTGGATGGTGTGAAAGGAGGTGCTAAGGAGAAGAGACTTGCAGCCCAGTTTATTCCTAAGTTCTTCAAGCATTTTCCTGAGCTAGCTGACTCAGCTATCAATGCCCAGTTGGACCTCTGTGAGGATGAAGATGTTTCTGTAAGAATAAGAACCTTGTAGCAAGTTGATACTTTGAATTTGTATTTTGCTATTGTTTCCTATTTTTGTTTAATGGGCTGTGTCTTGAGAGGTGAGGGTTGGTCTTTGGAAAATATAAATTTAATTATATTCTTGCGTTTAATTTATGGTGTGATGGTTTGGGAAGATGCATCAGTTTTAATGTATACTTTTAGCTCCCACCACTGATCAAAGGAATAGCTCTGTAGAAGGAAACTTAGAGTTTATTTGAATAGCATTTACATGTTTTCCTATCAAAAGGCATTTTGTGGTGATTGACTCCGGTAAATACTGCTGGGAGACAGAATCTTGTTTGCACCTGAGAACCATGGGGATGTGATTCTGACTGTAATGCTTCTTGAGACGCTTCATGCTGCTCCTGTGGTACTGGTAGAAGGTGCACCTTTGAAGCATCTTTGTTTATCTGGTCTTCAGGAATTTGGACAGATCAGTCAAAGATTTTTTTCAGTGCTGGGGACAAACCCTAGAGTTTATCCCTACCATATGCATAACCGTAGAACTATTCTTCCTGACAGGAAGAATAAAACTCCTTAACACACATTCTAGCCTTTACTTTGTTGATCATATGAACGATTTTGAGAACAGAAGTGCTGTTTGAATTTGATTTTTCTCCAGTACTGCCTAGATCTAAGAAAAATATACTATTTTCTTCACAAATATGTCAAAATAGGGGGATTTGGGTTGTTATATAATTCCTAAATTTTTATGTTATTGACAACTGCAACAGATCCGGCGACAAGCAATCAAGGAATTGCCTCAGTTTGCCACTGGAGATAATCTTCCTCGGGTAGCAGACATACTGACCCAGCTTCTGCAGTCAGGTAGGAGACACATCCTGGCTGATCTCCTCATGGCACCCCTGAGCATACAATTTTGGCTCTGTAAAATGTTTTCCATTGATTCATCATTTATCCCAGTGCTGTTCATGTCTTTCTTGTGTTCTTTTTCTCCTGCTTTATATTTTCTGTATGGTTAGGTTGCTGCTTCTGTTGAAAGGTCATTAATTGTTCTACTCTAAACTGAATAGCTTTCTTTGAAAAAAACAATTTTTTTTTCATTCAAGTTCTCCAACAGCGTCTGTAGAAAAAGGCAAGGGGGGCAACCTTCCAGTTGTGGACTGCAGCAAACTGCTTTCTGAAAAAGAATTACTGAATTTCTGATCCAGTTTCTAGAACCTTAAAAAGCGTGAGGGCATTTTCTTCCATACAGTTGCTTTTTTGATGCAAAATAAATATTTTGGGGATAAATTCAGATTTTAATATACATTTAATCTTCATAATTTAAGTTATAAAGTGCTAAATATTAGGTGTTCAAACTTCTGTTAAAACTGCATGGTTAAGACTCTGGGCATCTCAGAAGATAGGTTTTGGTTTGAGATTTTTGATATTTACACCATTCTCTGTTTAGTTTAAGAGAGAAATAGTTGCCACATAGAAATACTGTTGATTAATTAAGAGTTTAAAAATAAATTACTATGTATTTTACATTAATTAAGTGAAAGTTAGCTTGTTTATTAAAATAACTAAATTATATAGATTAATAACTTCCCTTCGAGTTTTCATTCCTATCAAGTTTTTAAGGTCCTTTGAAGTTTTGGCAGGGAGACTAAAGTGACAAATACCTTTTTTTTTTTTTTGCTTCCGACTTCTGTAATAATGGCTTTGAACTTCCTCAGTCTAATAGTTTTAAAAACACAGGTTAAGTTATTTATAGCTAAGTGCTGAGGACAGAATACTTCTTGTGCAGTATTAGCAATCTTTGTTTTTATTCTCTTACCTTTTCAGGTTGATGCTTATTAATTTTTTTTGTCTCTCCAGATGATTCTGCAGAATTCAATTTGGTGAACAATGCCTTGCTCAGTATATTTAAGATGGATGCAAAAGGTAAAGGACACATTTTGTCTATGCATGGCTTTTATGAATATTCCTCAGTCTATAGTAGGATGAGAACCGGACTCAATTTTGTGTCTTATTAGTACAGTGCAAAAGTGAATCACACACTAATTGTTTGGTATTGCAGACGGTACTGAACTTAATAACTGTGGATCTGAATTGTGCAGACTAATAAAAAAGTGTGGATTTTTGTGTTGAGATACATGAAAATTGTAAATTTTTTTAAAGTTAGTATAGCAGTTATTTTAAAATGCATCATGGAGTCTTAAAAGAGGAAACTTCTTCCTTCCGCATAAAAGGTCCAGGTTGTAACTTCTAAAATAATTTGTGTCTTCTGATTTATTCTCCATTCAGGGACTTTGGGAGGTTTATTCAGTCAAATTCTTCAGGGAGAGGATATTGTGAGAGAGAGAGCCATTAAGTTCCTTTCTACAAAACTGAAAACCTTACCAGAAGAAGTGATGACAAAGGAGGTGGAAGAGTTCATATTGACTGAATCAAAGAAGGTGCGTGTCCGATTTCTGTTCAAACTGAACCATCTCTTATTATTGGTGTTGCTTTGGAGGTCTGTTTGAGCATTGTACAAACATGATCTTATATTTAGCTATTCTGATACACTCTAAAGTTTGCAGCATTTTTTGTTGTAATGTTAAAATCATGGCTCTTCTAAATTTTTAAGAGTGACTTTGATTAGAATTGGACCCAGTCATTCACATGGAACAGATCTTTGAGAGATTGATCAGCTAAGTGAATCATGCTCAGTTGAATTCTGATCAAACTTCTTGGTGCTTTTCCAGCTGGCTTTTGAAAACCTCTAATGAAGGAGAGTTCCTATGCTCTCTGGGTAACCAGCTTCAATGTTGCATTGTCCTCAACAATTTTTTTTTCCCCTCTGTCCAGTTGAAACCTCCCATTTTAGTGTTTTGTCATTGTTTCATTCTAACCATGTCCAGCTCATCAAAGAGCCTGGCTGTTATGGGTGGTGTCTTGCTCTAAAGTGTTGGAAAATTAGTTTGTTTGCCACAGCCACATACAACTCTCTTACTTTAGGCTGGAAAAGCCTCATTGCTTTAGGTTCTTCTCACAGCTCATGTGCTCTAGGCAAAGATAACCTTATTGACTTGCTTTCCTAAAGCTTATCAAGCACTTCCTCATACAGGGGAGCCCAACACTAGGTGCAGTGTTCCAAATTTGGTCAGATGAGGACCCTGTAAAGGACCTGTCAGTCTTCTGTCCCTTTATTACTCTAAGTCTGTGCTCTAGTCTTTAGCCCAGAACATTGCTTGTCAGTAAAGGAATGGTGCTGTTACTTGTGGTTAGCCTGCTGTCTCCCAGAACCCTCAGTCTTCTCAGCAGAGTAGTTCCCCAGCCAGTCAGTCCTCTACATGTGCTGATGCAGGGAAGTTGATTCATCCCAGGTGCAGGATTTGTCATTTGTCTTTGTGGAATCATGAGATTTCCATGCATTCCCAAGGCTGAGAAAGATGTAAAAAGTTTTAAAACAACCAGTAATGAGTAGATACTTGTTTAATATTTATTCTGCCTGAAGCATTTGATTTTTATTAGATATGAGTTTGTTTTTCTGTTAAGCAAAACTGTTTCCTATGCACAGCTTGATGACAGTTGCTTAAATTTGTAGGTGCATTCAAGTATACTGGATGTTTTCACATGTTACTTCAAACTTGTGTTTTTAAATAACTAAATGTCAAATTTAAATGCTGAATATTTGTATACTTTACATTTTCAAGTCCAGTAGGTTTGACTTGGAGGTTTGCAAATTACCACCACTGAAATATGTTTTCTGTTTTTCTCTTAAGGTTCTGGAAGATGTGACAGGCGAGGAATTTGTTCTGTTCATGAAAATATTGTCTGGATTAAAAAGCTTACAGACAGTCAGTGGGAGGCAACAACTGGTGGAGCTGGTAGCTGAACAGGCTGACCTGGAGCAAACGTTCAATCCATCAGATACAGACTGTGTGGACAGACTGCTGCAGTGCACTCGGCAGGCAGTGCCATTGTTCTCAGTATGTATTTGTTTGCTTTGCATGAGGTGTATTGAGGAAAGTTAATGTCTGGAGCTTGGCTTTGGTGTTCCCACTGATTATGTTTGAAAGACCACAGATCAGTATTTTTATACCTTTGACTTCTAATGTATCCAAATGTTGGAAGACGTCTTTAAAGCCTCCAAATGCAAAGATACCTTGTGCTCTTCTCTTCTCTTCTCTTCTCTTCTCTTCTCTTCTCTTCTCTTCTCTTCTCTTCTCTTCTCTTCTCTTCTCTTCTCTGATGTTAGAGTGAATAATGACAATTCTCACATTATTTTGTATTAATTTAATTATTTCCAGTCTAAAGCCAGGCAATTGCAACACTTAAGGGCCTATTCTTGGGTCGCAAGCAATCTTTTCAGCTGCTGTTGTGGACATCCTCTGAATTTAGGCTACCTGCAAGGAGGTCTGTCTGTGTCTTAGGAATAAGAGGGAAGTTTAATAAAGCTTTAAGGTACAGCTGTGAGGCAGGCATTTGTAAAGGTGGAGGGGTGATGGAACAAAAACATTTAGCTCCTTCAGATTCAAGAGTAGCATGAATAATGTGTGATGGTTTGTTTGTCGGGTTTTTTTTCAGAAAAATGTTCATTCCACAAAATTTGTTACTTATTTCTGTGAGCATGTCCTGCCAAATCTCAGCTCTTTGACTACTCTAGTGGAGGGTCTTGATATCCAGTTAGAGGTAAGCCAAAGCTAAAACATCTTCCAAATAATGACAAATAACCATCCTAGATAAAGACATTATTTTAAAAATCACAAGGTCTTTTCTCAAGTAGTTTTTCATTTCTTGGCTTGTAGGAAAAGTAGCTGCACTAGAAAAAATATTTGCTGTACTGAGGCATGACTGAGCATTGCCTTTTAAAGCATGTGTCACCTGTCCCAAGCTTTTGATGCAAGGTAGAATAAGTAGATCAGTGTAATCATTTTTATATTACTCTCAATTTTTTTAAGTGCATAGCATTTACAGAAATGATGGTTGCATAGTTTGTGCTAATTTAGCCTCCTAAGGGAGTGGCTTAATGTCTGTAATTTTGTTTACATTAATAAGCTACAGCTTCAGTTAGATCTCTGTGGCTCTCACTTGGAGGTGAGCTGTGCTGCATATGTGGGAGACGAAGTTTTATTTACTTGTTGACTAATGCTTGTTTGGATTAGACACACAAATCTGGGTTTCTCTTTACGGACAGGAAAAAAAATTATTATTACATTCATTCTTCCTTGTATTTCTTCCTGCTGTTTGAGAGGGATTTAGTTGTAATAGCTGGCCTCTATTATGCCAGCCATGGTGATGTGATAATTGACTTCAGGTTGAATGTTAAGCTTGCGTGCTTTCAGTTAACACACAAAAACTTGGCTATCCTTATATATAGGTTTTGAAACTTCTTGCTGAAATGAGTTCATTTTGTGGTGATATGGAAAAGCTTGAATCAAATTTGAAGAAGCTGTTTGATAAATTACTGGTAAGACTAATTCAATTTCTGTTCATGTAAAACACTAAGAAACTAAGTTTTCATCAAAACAAGTTATTTTTATGTATTCATCTCTTTGTCCTTTTTCTGAAGTGGCTATTTCAGAGATAGTCCTGGCCACTGATAGAAGGTTGAACATAATTTAGGAATTTAAAACCTTTGTAGATAGAGAGTTGTTACCTGAATAATGTTTTTAGTCCAGTAAACTCATGTGTGTTTCTTCTTTTTAAATTTCATAGTCATGAGAAACTCATGTTGGTCTCATTGGGCACTGTATCTGCACTTACAGTTCTGAGCAAATTCAGCACTATTCCAGAGGCATTGGGTGCAGTACATTGTTGCTTCCTGTAGTAGTGGTGCCACCATAGTATTTCCTCTGAGTTGAGTCACACAAGGGTAGGCAAACCACCTGCACCAGGTACTGTCTATTCAGTAGTTCATCCATTAGTATAGAGATCGTGGCTACCTCTCAAATTGTCAGCACAGATAAACCACCCAATTCAACCTCTCAAATTGTCAGCACAGATAAACCACCCAATTCAAACACTGTGAAAGAGCAGTCCGTCAACATAAATGTGTCTCATGCATTTGTTTTCCTTTCTGTTCTTCAGGAGTATATGCCCCTTCCTCCAGAGGAAGCAGAAAATGGGGAAAATGCTGGCAATGAAGAGCCTAAGTTACAATTCAGTTATGTGGAGTGTTTATTGTATAGCTTCCATCAGCTGGGTCGCAAACTTCCAGACTTCCTCACAGCCAAGCTAAATGCAGAGAAATTGAAAGACTTCAAAATCAGGTAGTAATTTAGAGGTAAAGGTTAATGTTCTGTAAATGGGGTTCCCCAGGGCTCAGGACTGAGGCTTATCCTTGTTCAACATCTTTATCAATGATTTGAATGAGGAGATTGGCTGCATCCTCAGTAAGTTTGCAGGCAACACCAAGTTGTGTGGGTGTGTTGATCAGCTGAAAGGTAGGAAGGCTCCATAGAGGTTTTTGGACAGGCTGAATTGATGGGCTGAAAACAACTGCATGAAATACAGTAAGGTGGAGTGCTTGGTCCTGAAGTTGTGCCGCAACAACCCCATGGAGCACTGCAGCTTTGGGGTGGAGTGGCTTGAGAACTGGTCAGCAGAAAGCTTGGGGATGCTGGCTGACAGCCAGCAGTGTGCCCTGCTGCCATGCAGACCTGTATTGAGAATAATGTGGCCAGCAGGACCAGGACAGTGATTGTCTCCCGTACTCAGCACTGGTGAGGCAAGATCTAAAATGCTGTGTCCAGTTTCAAAAAGGACACTGAGTTGCTGAAGTGTTTCCAGAGAAGGGCAGCGAAGCTGGAGAAAGGTCTGGAGGACAAGTCTGATAAGGAGTGATTGAGGGAGTAGGGGCTGTTTATTCTGGAGAAAAGGAGGCTCAGAAGGGACTTCGTTGCCCTCTACAACTGCCTGACTGGAGGTTGTAGTGAGGTGGGGGTCAGACTCTTCTGCCGTGTCTCAGCTGAAAGGATGAGGAAATGGCTTTATGTTGCACCAGGAAAAGGGTCAGATTAGATACTAGAGAAAAAATTTCTACTGAAAGAATGGTTGGGCAGTGGAATAAGTTGCCCAGGGAGGTAGTAGAATCACTGTCTCAGGAAGTGTTCAAGAGGCATCTGGATGTGGCACGTGAGGGTATGATTTGTGACAGTTGGACTTAGCTGTATCCTGTAGGTCTCTTCTAAGCTTTATATTTCTCTGACTCTTTGAAAAGTGTGAATTATTGTCTTGATGCTAAAGAAGCACAAATCAGATTGAGGTAAGATTTATTTTGAACATTTTTCCTAAAGGGGAAGAAACAAGATTACAGCTTCCCTTTGCTTATGCTTTTATTTCTACAGGACTATGTAAATTTTACTAAGGAATTGTTTTTAAATGTTTTAGGCTACAATATTTTGCTCGAGGGTTGCAGGTGTATATTCGGCAGCTTCGTCTGGCACTTCAAGGAAAAACAGGAGAAGCTTTGAAAACAGAGGAGGTAAGAATTGTTCAGGAATTCTGATTTTACTAATTGAGCCTACTGAAAGAACTATTGGCACATATTAATAGGCTGCAGTCAGTTTTAAGTATGCAGATAGATTAAAGGAATAGTAATGTTAACATTATTGTAAGTGCGTGTTGCCTTATGCTACATTTTTGCAAGTGAGGATGATTTAGTTTTGACTGTTAGCTGCTCTCTGCAGCCACATGTATTTGGTTTGTGTTCTGTTCTTTGTTTTGAAGGGGAAATTTTCATATATTGAGAAAAAAACCCCAATGGGAACTACACTGGAACATTAAAAGCAACTAGTTAGTGTGAAACTACAAGAACCTTAAGAGCAACTGTGATAAAAACTTGGAAGTGTATGCACCTTTCACAAGCGCTGTTACTGTAGCAATTCTATAGCAATTAGGAAGAGCAGGCAGTGTTAGGACTTCATGAAATGAGGTTAGAATAAAGCTACTAGATGCTCAGTGGTGTCTGTTTTTTTTTACAGAACAAGATTAAAGTGGTTGCCTTGAAAATAACCAATAACATTAATGTTTTAATCAAGGTAAGTCTTCACATTATGAAGGACTAAATTCCCACAGCAGAGTAACCTATGCAGAAGAAAGGAATAGATTTGAACCAAGTTGTATTGTGTTATTATGTGTTGTGTTAGTTGGTGGTAGCCAGCTCAGAGTTGATGCTGCTTTACTTTTTCTGAAGAGAGGTGGATCTTGCTGATTCTGCAAGCAGCTTACTTTTGTTGCTACTGCTCTTGGGATAGGGTGTGGACACACTTTATTGCAACACTAGTGTCCCCCAGGAAAAGGCCACCTTGCTTCTTTAGGGGTCTCTGGATTTTGTCATTTCTCTTTCCTGCATTGTCAGTGAGGAGTACGGAATAGTTCAAAGAGCTGCGAGGAGATGTAAAGGAGGGAGGAGGCAAAGCAAGCTTCTGTACAGAACCTGTTTCTCCAAAAAGCTTAGAAGATATGGGCTACAAGAAATAGGCTTTGATCTGGAGCCCATGAAACCATTCTGATTTCTTGTAACCCCCTTTTCCTCTCTTTATTCACTCTCACTTTCACTCACCACAATAAACCAAAAACTTAGCCTACTATATTGAGAAACCTATCTCATACCATCATAGGGATATTCGATGTCTTCCAGCAGGAACCACTGTAGTTCATTGTAAGATGCTTGATGTGCACAGCGAAGGAGAGGAAGTCTGTGCTTTCTCTGTCGATTCCCCATTCCTTGAAACATTCAAGGCTGGATTAGATGGGTGTCTGAGCAACCTGATCTAGTGGAAGATCTCCCTGCTCGTTGCAGGGTCATTGACATAGGTATTTAAACATCCTTCCAACCCAAACTAGTCTATGATTCTGTATTTGGTCAGTGTAGGACACTATTCTGCTAAGATAAATCCTACTTGAATTTCCTAGTAAAGGCAGCCTAAGTAAGCTACTGCCTTCTCTCTCTCCCATGGGACTAAAGGATTTAAAATTATTGGAAAGTAGTGGTTATTCTGGAGTCTTAGTAAGTAGCTAAAATTTTGAAGTGCAATCAACATGAATTTAACTGTAGAATAAACTGTCCAATTCTGCCTCCACAGGATCTCTTTCACATTCCTCCTTCTTACAAAAGTACAGTTACATTGTCCTGGAAACCAGTACAGAAGGCAGATGCAAGGTAAGAGTTCTTCACATAATAAAAGAAAACAGTGGGGTTTATTTTGTAAACAGTAAAAATTAACATCCCAAGCTGTGTCTACAATACAGACAGCATGTGAGCTAAAAGTTTCACATCAAAGATAACACCCATCCTGTGGCTGTGGAGAGATGCTCTTAGTCATGCTTTAGGGACACTAAAAAACAGAATCAACTGGAGGCTCTTTTGAGGTACTGCTATTCAGGGCATTGTCACTGGCTGCTGCTGGCTTCCAGTCGTTAATCTTTGTGGCTGAACTACTGTTTGTGTACTTGTCACCATAGGGGTGTAATTATATGTTTTTGTTTTATTCTGTCAGTCAAAAAAGAGCAAGTGAAGATACAACCTCAAGTTCACCCCCAAAGAAAGCTTCAGCAGGACCAAAAAGGGATGCCAGGCAAATATATAATCCTCCCAGTGGAAAATACAGCAGTAACCTGGGTAGTTTTTCTTACGGTAAGTTAGGCAGCTTGGAAAAACTTTGTCTAGTGACAGTTGTGTCTTGGGGTGAGGCAAATAAATATCACATTATTCGAAGATCAAATTGTACTGTCATGAATTTTTGTTTGTGATGGTCTTTTCCTAGCTGTTGATGCATTGCAGTGTTTGAATGTTACCAGCCTATGACTTACATCATTTGCAAGTTAGTTTTAGTAGTGTTTTAATACTTAGAGTTAGTAATTGAACTGTTGTGTTCTCTGTTATGGCATACAGTGCACCAGTTTCCCATTGAACAGGCAAGTGGCAAAGCTGAGTCACCTCCCTGTCAGACAACTGGACCTGTGCTGCATTACTGTTACAGCCACTGCTGATGTTGCAGACCTGATCCAGAAGTTTTGGGAATTGCCAGGTTCACTGTGCATGAACACAGTTATGTCCTCCTGCTCCCAGTGACACTGAATCTGCCTTTCTGCGAGTCATATTTTTGGGTGAAGCACGGGAGCAGTTGCAGACTGGATGAGTAAGCCCAGCAATGGCAGCAGCCCATTCCTGTCTTTCCTGTAGGCCCATTGGTCCTACCTCTGGCAAGTAAAGAGTCTGCTATGACAAATTGTCACCTACACCCACAGGTTGAAAAACTAATGTAAAGCATTGGCAGATATATAAAGCAAAGAGAAGAAATAAGACCATCTGCAAATTTTTTATTCTAGATTTCAGGCGTCTTTTAAGATAAGCTTGTAATCCTGCAGGTCTAAAGATTGGGAAGCTTTCAACCAGAAATGTTTTATTGCTTGCTACTGTTTCTTGTTGGTGAGATGCTTCAGCCTCCTCAGTCAACTTCTGATTTCTGTAGCCTTTAAAACCAGCATGCTGTTCTTTCTGTATATTAATATAACCTGTATTTTAAGACTGTACATGAAGAGAAATCATGGAAGGGGAATGAGGGTTTGGTACATTTTCAAACAAATCCAAAGAAACTATATAAACTATTAGTGTTTGTGTTGGGGATTTTTTTGCTGTGGTCAGATTTGTTCTTAAGAAGGAGAAAGGAAAATCTTTCTAGAGTATACAAATAGTTTGTGTGGTATCCATCTCTAGCTAGGATTTGGAATTGATTGACGATATCAGCCCCAGAAAAAAGAATATGCTGGTGATAACTTAATGTTAAGGATAGGAAAGGACAGATAGAAAGACAAAGTTCTGGTTTTCCATTGTTCTATACAATCACTAGTAGCATGTCAGACTGACCCCCCAAGATTAATGTGTTATTGAACAGGAGGAAGAGCTGGGCAGCCAGTTTTAAATTCTGTGGTGTTGGATTGCCCCAAATATAGTCCCAAGTAACAGGGACAGTTATATATCACCAGTATTAGTATGCTGAAAGACTGCACTTAATTTAGATGGGCTAGTTCTCCTGACTTCCTTTTAAAATTAGTGGGGTCCATTTTCCATCAGAGAGTAACTCAGCAATCTCATGGTCCATTAGCAACCTCAGAGATTGAAGTTACCCTTCAGTACCTCTAGATCCTGCTATTCAGTTTGGATCTGTATACAGCTTAAAACCTGCCTAAAAAGTTTTGACTCTTATTTCAGAGCAAAGAGGTGGTTTCCGGGGTGGACGAGGAAGAGGCTGGGGAGGACGTGGCAATCGCAGCCGAGGAAGAATTTACTGAGAAGACTGCTAAATCTTCCATGCCCCTGAAGGGCTAAAGTGAAAGTGCTACTCAGCAAGTTTGCTTGGAGCATTGTTTTCTTCAAGGACTGCCTTCCATTGAGACTGACTTAAATGTTCTTTATACCTTTGTATGTATGATCTACTTTTCTAACGGACTACAACTTGTCCATAGTGAAACTACAACTGTATTTTTGGATGCTTACAGTCAGCAGTTTGGGTTCTTTCTTTTGAAGTGTCTTCAGGATTCAAAATGGGAAAAGAGCAAAGATGTTTCATTAAAAGCTGCATCTTGACAGTTTGTATATTAACCTAAAAGTCAGCTACTGCATTACTGAAACTATATAATTGAGTTTTTGTATTACATAATGGACAGGAAAGGCATGACAACAGAGACATGTGTTAGATAAGCTTAGCAGCTGAAGTAATCCTTTCCTCAAATGTAACCATATTTTGCAATATGTGGAGAAGAGTACCGCTGTTAAATTTGCTTTGATTTGCTTTCTTTATTTGAATTAAATGAGATACATGCTGGTTTTTTAAAGTTTGCAACATGGCTAGAAATCTATTCTGCTTGTAGCATGAAGCAATCTTCTTACTTAGAGATGTGGAGAATGTGGCGGTTTTTGGTTTACACATCTTACTCTTCTCCGTGCATTGTAATACAAAAGTGATGTTTTGAAAATTAATTTTTAATGTTTAATATGAATATGTGCATATAGTTATGCTGTGAAATCTCAGTAAATGAATAGCATAAAAAACCAAAACAATAAATGACTATTTCAGTAATGGGTAAAGACTGATGCAGTGATTAAGCTTCATAGGCTGGAGCTGGACCATGGGAGTTTCTGGCTCTTTTCTGTTTTATGCAGATTTCTGGATTAGTTGGCACTTGAGGGTGGGTTGGTTGGTTTTTCTTGTTTTGTGATTTTTGTGTGTGTGTGTTTTGGTTCTTTTAACCAATAATTGCATTTAAAAAATTATCAATAAAATTGTATTTTGGGTAACATTGAAAAATTCCAGCTACGTAGTTCAATTCAGGTGGAAAAGTTAACAATTCCATGCTATTTTTTTCCATAGCAATTTGAAATTTTTATTTACTGGTGTGCACCCAGAAAATAAAATGTAAGAGCACAATGCTTTTTTTCATTCTCACGGCTCAAATTTTAACTTCTCAGGTCATTTCAAGATTGTAAAGGAATTAGTATATAGTAAAAAGGAGTTAAAACAGGAAAATAATTTTAATTGTTTTCGAGCATGTTGGTGTAAAATACCTTAGGCTTTAGAAGAGTGAATAATACTTCATATCCTCCTTTTTTTTGCCCAGTGATAACCACAGAAGATGATGTCTCCCCACCCTAGTTCCATTTGTATTTGCTAGTGAATCTGATTCAGGTGTTTTCATTAACACTCTTTGGTATTTATCGCTACAATCAGAATGCTCAGAATACCAAAATTATGTCAAAGTTAGAAACCTTGTTGATGATGCTAAAGTCTATTGTTGCTTAACTCTGGAACAGTAGGTGGGATACTTTGGACATTCCAAGACATGTGAGCTGACTGTATTTCTCATTACATGCCAGCTGCTAAACTCTGTTTTGGCATTAAAACCATGAAATTTGGCTAAAAGCTTTGAAGGAGAAATTTATGAGGTTAAAATGTCACTTTGAAAATAGGCACTAGATATGTAATAAGCTTCTATTGGGAGAAAAAAAAGGAAGAAAAGACATTTTGCACTTGCAGCTGTAATTGGTATTTTGAGGGATTTAATAATGTAATCCCAAAGCCTAAACATAGCTTGTATTTAGACTAGTAACTAGGTACTAGCAGCTTCTTTTTTCACTGAATTTTGAGTGAATTTTCTTTGTGTGACTCCTGTATTTCAGAGGTGATGTGCAAAGTTCTTGTGGCCTCAGAAGTGGTTAGATTATTTTTCCCAGTTTCCTATCTAATTCTAACACAGTGAATTCTTGTGAAAACACCTGTTTGCCATCTTGTTGAATTGTAAATGCTCCCTTACAGCTTTGGAATAAATTCATTTTGTAATTTTGTTTGGCTCATTGTTTCACAGTTACTCTGTAGCACTGTGTCACCTTAGTAAACGGTGTTACTTTTTGTTGTTAGTTGAGTTACTTCTTAGATTGCTGTAGAAGGCTGTTTGCCGCTAAGGAATGGATCATAAGACGACTGCATTAACTGTTTCAAGTTTTAAGTAATTCAACTTTCAGGTGTAGAATTTTGAGGGAGAATTTAAATATTCAGCAAAAGCTGCATGTTAAACATCTTATTTGGAAATACAGTGAAAAGGAGTCAGTCGTCTTAAAAAAACTCCTGGATGTTGACAGTGTGATACAGTGTGTTAGTACCTTATGAGAGGAAAGCTCATGTCTTTACAATCAATTTGAAGAGTGAAGGTGTGGGTGTCAGTGTCTTTCAAATGGGTGCTGGTGTTTCTCCTAACTCTGGGCAGCAGGTTTGCTCAGAGCCCGGACAGCCTGGCTCCTGAAACAGAGCAGGCTCCGCACAAGGCCGAGTTTCTGAGCTTTGGGGTAAAATGGAAGGTTCAGAGGGGGAATGTGTGGAAGGGGGTTCGGGAAGGCTGTGCCTTCTGAGTACCTCGGCCAGCGGGGAAAGGAAGAGGGCACCGTGCGGCCGTGATCTCAGCATCAAAGGAGGCTGCGCCCTCCAAAACCGAGAGAGAGAGAAAACCCCGCGGGCGTGGGCCCCGGGGGACTCTCCCTCTATTCCAGAGAAGTTGCAGGACTCCTCTGTCTCCTTTCGGACATAAACCTCTGGCGTTTCTGGATTTTCCTGACACTTATGATAAAGCAAGAGCCACTTGGAAGTGCAGCCTAGGGTTTTTTGTGGAATCTATAATATACCTGATTTGAAAACTCTGGCAGAAAGTAAGGAACAATCATAGTTCTGCAATATTTTCTCTAGGCTGATAGAAACGAAATCCTATTGAACCACTTGACACACCACTTGTGAACTTGATTTTGTTTCTACTTAATGGGTTTGAGTTGCGAACGAATGTAGCCGTTTAATGGGCGCTGGGAAGTTTGATGTTCCCAAGAAGCAGGACTGCAGAAAGATGGAACAAAATAAAACTTGAATGGGGC
The DNA here is from genome assembly GCA_013399455.1 of Anthoscopus minutus. Taxonomy (NCBI): domain Eukaryota; kingdom Metazoa; phylum Chordata; class Aves; order Passeriformes; family Paridae; genus Anthoscopus; species Anthoscopus minutus. Next base: position 34,322 of record VWYI01003985.1, read on the forward strand.
AGCTTTTAGATTTCTTTCAGTACTGGGGAAACAGGCTCTCGCTGGTGGTTTGCTGTTTACTGTCAACTAGAACAGGAAAGGAAAAGTTCAGGTTTTGCTGTGTAACCGAAAAGCATTAGAAGGGAAAAGGCGCATAGAAGGTAAAATCTTCAGAGCTCTCTTCACGCAGCTCCTGGGAGGGCTAGCACTCACTGTGTGTGCATGGCTGCAGCTACGACTTGGTTTGCGCTGTCGCTCCCTCGAGCTGTCATGGCAAATGTTCGTGCGCTCTGTACCAAAAGTACCTCTTTCTAAACTGAAGCGCTCAGCGTGTCGCCACACGGCGCTTGTTGGCATTTAACGCCGGCCTTGTGCTCGGGACAGCGACTCCGCCGTTACCGGCGGCTGCCAGGGCACGGGAAGGCGCCGTTGGCCGGACCCGGCTCCCCGCGCGGGGCAGTCGGTGCGCGGTGCTGTACCGGTGCTCCAGGGCCGCGCCCCACACTGCACCACCGGGCGCGGCTCCGCGACTGCAAGCGCTCTGGCCGAGGGCTCCCGGGGGCTCCCGGCGACGCCTCTGGTACTGCCTCTGGTACCGCCCCCGCTCCGCCCCCGGCGCGGTCGCACCGGCCCGAGCGTGCGGCACCGCTCCCTCCCAAAATGGCGGCGGTGGCCGTTCCGCTTCCGGGGGCTGCGAGCAGGCCGGGATTGGGGAAGATGGCGGCGGCTGGAGTGTTCGGGCGGGGCGGGCTGGGGCGCGTATGGGTCTTCTCTGGCTGGGCCCTGAGCCTGTGCTCGCTGCTGGCCTCGGGGACGCGGCCCGCCGCTGCCACCACCCACTGGGTGGTCACTGAGGACGGGAAGATCCAGCAGCAGGTGAGCAGCCCAAGGGATGCGGGTGCGGAGGCACGGAGAGCTCCTGTCCGCGCCGCCGCTCACCCATAGCTCCGCTCTGCCCCTACCTGTGTGGCGCGGAGCACGGAGCATGGCTGTTCCCGCAGCAGCCGGGCGGCGGTGCCGGTCGCTCTCGAGGCGAGCTGGCGGCGCCTGTGAAACGTGGCTTGAATCCGCCGGAGCCTCGGGACGAAGCAACGGGGAGGAGCGGTCGGTGGGCCGGGGTGAGCCGAGGATGGATTTCGACTGGAACTGTGTTTGGAGCAGCTGCGGTTCCTGCCCGGGGGCCGCTCCCGGGGAGCCTCCGGCGCGAGGCCGGGTCCCGCTTTGGCGGCGAAAGCAGCAGTAGCGCGGCCCCAGCCCGCAACAGGGACCCGAGCGGGGCCGGCCGCGGACACTCCTGGGCTCCTCGCCGCGGGGAGGAGATGTCAGTGAGTTTGCGATTTTTCACTTCCAGCCGCACCCTACCCGACCGCTTTTCTTTCCTGCTCGCTGCGGGAGTACACGCACGCCCCATGGGTTTAGTCAAAATGTCTTATTTTGATAGTGGGCTATGCCTCTTGTTCACTAAGCGGCTCGAAAGAGTCGATCTGTAGCTCATGTTTAGGCTTTTTCTTTGTTGCTTGCCTTCCTTTTTGTTGTAAAGGGAGCAGCACTAAAAGTTTACTTTTGTCTCACATCTATCCGTTTTCCTCTGGAGTAGAAGAGTTGGTCGCTGTAGCAAGCAATGTGGCCTTCCCTCTGTACAAAAGAGTGGAGACGTGAATGTCCATTATCACCTTCCATTTGTGAGGGTTTTTAATTGGGTTTTCCTGTCAAAATGCATTGAGGTTCTCAGACAGGTGCAGCAGAGTTTTCTCTTTATTGTCTTTATGGTTCTCGGGCACTTTGTCTGGGTGGATCCAGGCACTCTAACACCCTCATTAATAATAAATTAATTAATTACAACAGTTCCAGTGCTATCTTGTCTCCTTTCCCCACTTAACATTGTGGGGGTGTGGCTTAAGTGTACGATAATGGTCTGGAAGCATATGTGTGTGTATACTGAGTATCATAAAATTTGGGTCAGGTGTGGATTTTGATTATTGCATGAAAAGCAGCTGTGACCTGGAAAAATCCAATTAGATAAAATGGCTTGAAAATCTTATTAGCTAAATTCATTACTGAGTTTAAGGAATGCCATTTCATGATGTCAGCTAACTGATGGTACAGGTAGAAACTTCCTCTGTACCATTGCTATGCATTAGTCTTTTCTATTACAGTTCCAAATGCTTTGTAAGCAGGAGCATTCCCATGTTCCCACTGTCAAGTTCTCAAAGCCTGTAGGTGAGGTGAGAAAATATCTGTGGAATATTTTCTCTTACTTGTGTGGTCAAAATTAATTCACCCATTTCCAGCAAGGAAATTCCAGTTATAATTATGTTATTACCTGGAATGTAAAGAGCCAGATTCTTCAGTACCTGCAATGTAGTGCTGCGAATTGTCCAGTGAGTTTCTTGTAATTAGATGCATTTTGGCATCTCTTACTCTCATGTCCCTGTCTCTGATGAAAATTATATTTAAATTTATGGTTATTGCTATTGCCAGCTCTGCATGGCATCTCTGAATTTCATTTTTTCCTCTTGTGTTTTGGGGAATCACTGGACAAGTTTTTTAGTGAATGTCAATGTTGTTTTAAGTGCCGAAATGTAGTAGTGCTTCAGTAGTTAGCAGCAAAAGTAACAGTCTCCACATGTCCAGCAACAGGCAGGAATTGTTGTCCCACTCCACATTGCACTGGTGCAGTCACACCTTGAGTGCTGCATGCAGTTTTGGGTGCCTCAGGATAAGGACATTAAACTCTGCCCTCCCGGAGGAGAGCAGGCAGGAGGATGGAAGCTCTCAAGCTTAGAAACAGCTGAGGTCACTCAGCTCGTTCAGCTTAGTTCTGAAGAGACGTCGTCCAAGCCTACAACTTCCTCAAGCAAGGCAGTGGAGGGGCAGGTGCTGATCTCTCTCTGGTGTCTGATGAGAGGACACAAGGCAGTGGAATGAAGCTGTGCCAAGGAAAGTTCAGACTGAACATTAGGAAAGATTCTTCACAGAGAGGTCACCAGAACAGGCTCCCCAGCGAAGAGGTCACAGCACCAAATGCGTCAGAGGTCAAGCAGCATCTCAGCAGCATTTGGAGGATTCATAAGTGATTTATCAGTTCATTAGTAGAACCACAATATTCCAAAATATTTAAGCTCTCTTCCTAATACCAAGAATTTATTAACAGGACAAAAGTCTCAAACTTCACTGCAGAAAATTCCTTTGCTTTAATTTTTCAGAATATTCTTCATTAAGTTGTTACATGTTATGAGAACTCATGGGTCCATTCCAACTTGAGATACTCTGTGATTCATTGGCAGTGGGAACCTCTACATGTTATGTGCTCCAGGGCCCTCACCATGTCAGATGGGCTTTGCTGGCCCTCAGAGTGAGGACAGAAAGCTGAAGCAGGCGCCTTCACGTGGGTGCCTGGTGGAGGGACATGATCACACCCCTTGCCCAGTTGGCTCCAGCCTCACTGCTGCAGCCCAGGGTGCAGCTGGCTGCCTCAGCTGTGAGGCTGCTGCCTCACCACCAGCTTTCTCTCCACCAGAGCCCAAATGCCATTTCTGAAAAGTTGTTTGTCATTCAGCCCCAGCCTTTCCTGCTGCATGGGGCTATTTCGTCCCATGGGTTTGTGTTGCCATTGTTGACTTCATGAGATAGGTCCCTGTCAGCTCATTCTCCACCACCTTGTCTTGCTGCAGCCCTGCAATGGCCATGCTACCCCACGTTTGCAGAGGACACCAAGCTTGTGGTTCTTTTTTATTGCTGTCAGTAGTAAAAAGCTGTGTTAGTAATGATTGGTATTGATCCCTGTTGGTGGTGGTCAGCCATTGTTGGACCTTGCACTGCTCATTGCAATGCTTCCAGCACAGCCGTCTCTGACTGGAAGTGGCTGCTGATGGCAGAGAGTGGTATTAATTAGCATTTATATGATTTAATTTTGGAAATATCATCATTCTTAAAGTCTGAAACGCATCTTCAAAGATTACCAGCTTTTTAGAGAGGTACAGACTTGGTCTTCACTTGACCTACTTCGGTTTATCTGAATGAAGCCTGTGTAATTAAGATGTAGACAAAACTTAGTTGATGATAAGACCCAGACATTCCTACTGCTAAATGAGCCACTATCAGTGAAAATGCAGGTGAGCACCAGTGACAACTGACTTCCTTGTAGCTTTGAGTTTGCTACTATGAACTATGTTTTCCTTGTTGTGCACTTTGGATGAGGAGCTGACAGCAGGAGTCACAGATCCTGACCTAAATACAAAATATAGTTGCTGGAATGTGTTTCAGGGAAGAAAGGTGGGGTTATTTTATGTTATTGACCTAAAATCTCTCTTAGCTGTTTCTCCTTACAGTGCAGCAAGGGTGCAGGCATTCAATATGAGACTTATAGTCAAGCATTCAAGTGAAATTGCCTTTTCTGTGACTCAAGACCACGAGGATACCCTGGCTCAGACTTTATTTCCTAGTGGTACAACAACCCAGCAGCAATGGCAAAATTAACACAGACTGAAAAATTTTCCATATATCAGCAAGATATCATCTAATAAACGGGAGTATTTGCTAAGTTTGCACTGTTAAGTTTCTAGTGAGCATTTCTAAATGACAAAACAAATTACTGGCAGTGCATATAATACTTCAAAGTCTCAGCCATCAAGAAAAAAGCCATCAACCTGTATCTGTTGCTCTGGTTTTCAGATCAAAGACATAATTCTCTGGTTCAGTTCATACTCATCTTTTAGTCTGAGTATACCTTCAAATGTGTGCTCTTGCAAAGCCAGAGACTGAGTAATTGTCTCTCTTTAATGAGATTATATCTGCTCAGTGCACGTGTTTATAAGCCATTTCACAACTCACAGTATAAAGTTCAGGCTAATATATTACTGATTTTAGACAGTTCTTGTCTGCTAGTAGGGAAGCTAGTCACTCTACAGAAATAGTAGTGTACTTCAAGAGAAGAGAGAAACTCGATATAAGAGGAGACAGACAATTGTCAGATTAAATGTAATGCAGAATACATGATAAAGTCATTCATGGCTTTAATGGTGGGGACCAAGAGCTACCATGGCTCAGAGACCCAACATACGAGAGCTGAGGTAGGGTCTTTCTAGAGATGCCTTGGTGGAGGTGATTAAAACTGAGCAAGCTGGTAGGGACTCAGAGGATTGCCTTTTTGTGGACTGCTGTAAACTCTGAAGAAGTTAGGTCAGAGTAATTAGACTAAAAGAAGCACAGAAACTTTCCAGGCAGATGATCCAAAGCAGTATTGGGAAAGTGTTGTCAGGCGCAAAGAGCCTCTCGCAAGGAATCTGAATTGGCAAAAAGTGTTTTAGTTTTAATGTGATGTCATTTGTTTTGAAGTTCATGAGAGATGATCTGGAGAGGAGCGTCAAAGAGCAGTGCTGGCTGGTTTATTTGGGACTGATACAACCAGCTGTTCAATGAATGTGACATCTGAATTTCCTGCAGTGCTGTAGTGTGCTTCACTCTGGCTTAGTGCAGTAGAGAGGGGAGGCAGTACCTACTAGTTGTTCATTTGGTTGCAGATTTGAGTTCAAGAGCACGTCGAGCAGCAGCAAGGCAGGTTGATTCATGGATGGCTTTAGAGCTAGTTAATGCATTACTCTGTCTGGCATCTGGGTGCATATGTTCACTAACAGGGTGAGGTGACAGCAGTGGTCCATGTGCTCAGGAATACGGGAAAAGCAGCCATCCAAACCCAGGGAAAGCTGTGATTCTAGTGCAGCCAAATAAAAATCTATTTGCTGCTTACAAAAGCATCTTCTGTGATGCATTAGGTAGTCTCTCAGTCCTATCATGAAAATAATGGGTGAATGTTTGCTTTGCTCTTACCCTAAAGGTTAGTTTGCTTGGTTGTATGAACTCTTATTTGACTGAATTCCTTATCCTTCCAAGTCTATCGTGTGCTAAAAACCAACAACAACAACAAAAATAAGGAAACAAACCCACACACATACACCAAAAAAATTGTTCATTTTTACTAAATTGTGTAAGGTGGAGCCATGCCTTCCCCAAAACAGTTGTCAGTGCCTCCTTTGAGAGTGTGCAAAGACACCTGAGCTGGTTGGTTTGAATGTTCTGTAGTTCATTAGGTGTTATCCAACCCTGGGGTGATGAGCTGAAGCAGGATTGTTCTGAGGCATAGGTGAGGTTTTCCTCAAGAAAAGGAAAACTTGTTCTGGTTTAGAGCTTCTCTCTTGATGACCAGAGGACTATTGGCCTTAATGTGGTATGAAAATGAGTAATTAAAAAAAAATCTCTTTAAATTTTCTGCCTTTACATAAGTGTATAAGAAATTATTGAACCTGAACATTTTGTCTAGTGAATGGCTGAGTTGCTTAATATCTTTGTCCTGGGTGGAGATTTAGAACTGCACTGTCTGCTCCCAGGGGAGCGCAGCCTCTGTATTTCTGTGTCGCTGTGAACATCACGACTAGATCCAAATTTATAAAAATAGGCCTTGTGGTAGCCTATATGTGGCATCAGAAATGCAAATTTCATTCAGTGGAGCAGCAGTGGTGAAGTAGCTTCCACTGCTCTCAACTCAGCAGAGATTTGTATCTGAGGTGGAGGAGCTAACAGGCAGATCCCAAGGGCTACTGAGCTGCAGCTGTTGGTGGCCCTGCCCTTCACACCTGCCACAGTTCAGCAGGTAATCTTATGCCAGGTTTTGACTGCTGACAGAAGAGCTTTAGTGCCAAGATACCTGGATTTAGTTGAGCATGGTAATACGTGGTGAGGTGGTTCAGGCTGTGAGTCCAGAATGCTGTAGGCAGTGGCTCTGACCACATGTAAGCATGTCCTGCTCATTCCTCAGCTCCTGGTGTTTTCATACAACCTTTGTCCTCTGGGCACAGTGTGTTCCCAGGTCCTGAATCTCTTAAGATCCTAACACTTCGGTTTCCTGGCCTCTCATTCTGTTTTCTGTCACCTTTAAAATAAGGATTGGACAATCTGGAAAGATGATACGAATCAACTGTTCGAAACTGGTTATTCTGTGGTGAGGGTTATGCTTGGTGCCTGGAATGCCTTCCCTGTATTGTGTGCTTCACTGTGGAAGGGTAGCCTTGGAACTGGCCCAAGCACATGTTTGCATGAAGACCCCACCAAAGCCAAAAGAGTGAAGTCAGCAAGAGTCTGAAATTCACCATTAGTTCATGTACCTGCCTCCTTTAAAAATACACTGCTGGATAAAGTAATTTCCCTAAAAGTTTAACAGAAAAAGTTATTGGGTTTTCTGTTGTTCATTTGCTGAAGAAATTACTGCTCAGGGTTAATCTTTTTTAGGTATCTTGTAAGTCTAATATTTAGTCTTCCTGTCTGTATTTTCAGTATTGGAACACATGAAGTTTTTAGGATTTGGCAGTGAGCAGACATCAAGAACCAGTCTGCTTTTATTAAAAAAAGTACTTGTTCATTACAGATGTATATCTGAATGGTCTCTCCATCTCTTGTTTTGATTCAGATGAGCGAATGGCTATTGAATATAAACCTAGAATATATAAGTTGAAAGTGTATACCCTTAAGTATGACCATCGGCATATTGGACACATAGTATTCCAAGCAAAGTCTTGTTTCCCTTTGATGTATTTAGATCTATTACCTAGGATATTGTGTGATCTCAGTTGAGTAGAGCTATTCAATAATACTGCAACTTTGTTAGGTTTAATTTCAAGTGCTACAAGTGTTTAAAATTTGTGTTGTACCTGTAGCACAGCTAGCATTAATAACGTCAAAATATCAAGTGCAGTTTGCTAACAGGTTCTCTAGCACTAAGTTTTTAAGTGGCTCAATACTTAGAGAAACTCATTTCAACATCATTTTTCTGTGTGAATTTTTCAGTGACATCCCTTGGAAATAGTATCTTCTGACACTGTCTGCTCATGTGGATGAGTAAAAATAATTTATTTTCCAGTTTTGTAGTTTGTCTTGCACTGAAACCTGTACAGATTTTTTGTGGCTTCCTCAGAAATGCCATGTAGCATCATGTTGGAGTGTAAAGTATCTCAAGATAGCAAGAATATACCAAAACACAGGCACCAGTTTTCAGATCCTTGGCTCCCCCTCAAGACTGCAAGAAGTTCCAGCATGTTGGAGGGTGAATTGCCTTTATTTTGTACAGTGACAAAACACCACTGCCTATAAAACAAATATGGGGGCCCATTTTTCTGAATGCCATCATTTTATACAGTTTTCCAGCTTTTTTCTCTAATAATCTGCCTTGTGCATGCAGTGTAATGCTTATAGGATGGGCAGAGCAACAGCTCTTCTGATTTTGATTTACCTGTGCCTCAGTTAACAGTGGGGTTTCCACAGAAGTTTTTAAAATAGCCTTACTTAAAAATAGTTGACTGAGGCATTCATCGACCCTCATTTTAAAAATCCTGGTGTAATGTGGCTGAATTGTTGGGAAAAATATGCTGGAAGGTTTGGCACAACTTACAAGTCTAATTGCTGAGAGACTTTGATATATGGAGGTAACATAAGAGATTCTAAAACTTCAGGGTTTGATTCAGCTCAGTGCCTTTTTTTATTACACAAATTCTATGTGTTTCTTGCTGAATCAGGTTCTTGGTGTACTTTGTGACAGTGAATAAATTTGTACCGTGCTTTATAAAGAAACTTTCACCTTTGGGCAAAGTTGAACAGAGAACACTTATTCTAAATGTGTTTTACTGGCAGGCTTTCTGCAGTGTAACTACAGTGGCTGTCAAAGTTCAAAGAAAGCTTTTCAGCACAACTTTTTTCCCTGTAGACTGTGTTGGAATTGAAGTCAAATTCTTGCATTTCTAGCGCTTAATCTTGCATGTCACAGTTTCAGTTCTTTGGAGGAAGAGTAAATGAATGTGATGCTTTGCCATCAGCCAAACACTTTGAGGTAAAAATGAGTTAGTTGAACAAAGCATCTGTTCTGGTGCTGGAGGCTCCACTCTCCACACCATGAGGCTGTGTTTGCTGTTGACATCTGTTCTGTTGCATCCCTGGGAAGCCTTGTGGAGAGTTGCTTACATTTTGAAAAAATCATCTAAGTCACAGTATCTGTGTATTTTTCACTCTTCTGACTCCCTAATCAGATGACAAGGCTGGATCTGAGATGGATAAATTTCAGTGGAAAAGCCACCTGTCTGTCACTACAGAGAAGTAATGTAGAGCTTAGTAGGTGCCTACTAAAGCTCTTTATGACTGCTCAGCTGCCCAGAGGAGAGAAAATACAGAGAAAACTCAAAAGTTTGGATAAGGAACAGGGAGAGATCACTCACCAGTTCAGTTACCACCACAGGCAGAACAGACTCAGCTTGAGGAAATTAGTTAATATATTACAAATCAGATCAGAGTAGGGTAATGAGAAATACAAGCAAACCTTTAAAATATTTTCCCCACAATCCTTTTATTGCTGGACTTCACTTTATTCCTGATTCCCTATCTCTTCCCCCCATATTGGTACAGGAGGACGAGGGGAATGGGCACTGTGGTCAGTTCATCACACAGGGGTTCCTATTTCTTCTCCTCCCAGGAAGAACTTCCCGTGCTCCAGTGTCTTTTTTCTTTCCTCAGGAGAAAGTCCTCCATAACCACTCCTCCAATACCACTCCTCCAGTGTGGTTCCTTCCCATGGGCTGTCACAGGGTCCCTCCCACAAGATGCCATCTTTCAGGAACAGGTTGCTTCAGTGTGGGTCCCCTGGAGGGCCACAGATCCTGCCGAAAATCCTGCTCCAATGTGGACTTCTCACAGGTTCACAACCTCACAACCTCCTTTGGGTATCTGCCTGCTCTGGTGTGAGGTCCTCCCAAGGCTGCACATGGATCTGTGCTCCCTGGTGGGCTGCAGGGGACAGCCTGTCTCATCATGGTCTGCACAACAGGCTGCAGGGAAATCTCTGCTCTGGCATCTGGAGCATCTTCTCTACTCCTTCTCCATTGACCTTGGTATCTGCAGAGCTGTTTCTCTTGCATATTCTCACTTCTCTCTTTTCTGCCTGCAGGAACTTCTTTTCCCTTATTAAATGTGTTATCACAGCAGTGCTACACAGTCACTGATGGGCTTGGCCTCGGCCAGCAGCGAGTCCATCTTGGAGCCAGCTGAAGTCTTCTCTCTCAGACTTAAGGGAAGCTTCTGGCAGCTTCTCACAGAAGGCACCCCTTGCCATGCAAACCCAATACAACTACTAAAATTCTGTGTTAGGAGCTTTGTGTTTACACACTGGTAAGGTGAACTTTCTACTAGGCCGAAGGGTTCTGCTGTTATTAAAGTACTTATTTACTGGTGACAAACTGAGTCAGATGTGGAAGGGAAAATCTGAAGACTAAAGAAAAGTACCCTTAACTGGGATGATTTTCTGGTGGATTGCCATAACTTCATTAATTAATTCAGTGGTATTGCTGTTTGATTGTTGAAACTTTGGTTTCTGCTGCCAGATAATAGTTGAAGAGAGTGTGGTACTGCATTGCTTTCCTGTTGACCCACATGCACTGGGTTGGTAACATTCCACTCCAAATTCTCCAATACTAAATTCAGACCTAACTTTCATGAGACTGTCTTACCAAAAGTTAAAAACAGAAGCCAACCCTGAATATCATTCTGTTTCTGAATGAATAATAAGCCAAGATCCTTCACCTTTTTGAATAAGGTTTTCTTATTGGTGACACCTGCATAACTTTTCTGCAAAAATGTCTGCCCAGATGCTGTTTGTCACTGAAAGTGGAGCTGATAGTTGATTTTGTCCTCAGTGACTGTGTACTATCATGGAAGCAGCCTGTAGATGTCTGATGAGCAGTGCTATTTTGGAATGGGTGATGAAGTGCTTTAAACATGGGGAAACTTATTTTCTTTGTAAATCCATCTCTCATTCATTTGCACATACCACAGTGGTTTCTTTAGCAAATGAGGCGTAAACATTCTACATTCTACATTCAGTGCATAGCTCTGGCTTTGTGTGCAGCCAGTTCAAAGTGAGGTGGGGCCCATAGGAGGAAATAGGAAATATGACCATGAATGAAATGCTGTAGACTTGAATACTTTGACTAGCAAAATAATTCGATTTTTTTGAAAAGGTATTTTCTGTGCTTCTCTGCATCATGGTGGATACTAGGTATCCTTTTTTTGTAATGGTTGAATCCATTATATCCAAAATTCATAGTGTAAAAATGGACTAGTGTCAGTAGCACCCATTATTTCTATTCATCTGGTGTTATAAGAGAATTAATTTGCTAAGGGAGAAAATTAGTTTTATATATAAGTGTTTGGACTGCATAGGTAGCCACCCATCAAAATGGCTCCATGCTAAAAGAAGCGCTGCAGCTTTTGCTTTGGAAATAAATACTTAGCCAGATTTAACCAAAACCATGCTTAGAGTTTAATAAAAGGAACAAGTGTTTATATGTCAGAGGACAAGGTCCTTACTCAGTCAAGAATTTTGCAACAAATGTAGACTTCACATTCAGTAGCCCAAAGAAAGTATATTTGAGTTTCTTATCTGGCTCACAACCAAGAGAATAGAGCCCTAAGGCATAATCTGTTGACAGGACACATTAGGATGACCAAAAAATATGCTGGAGACGTAGTTCCAACAGATATTTGTCCAAGCTACTTGGAAGGGTGACAAAAAAGGAAGAACTGGAGCTTAGGACATTCTCCTGTGTTGCTATTTTCCACCGGGAGGGAAGACTTTCACACCACTAACGTAGTGGATAAGCAAGCTCCATTTATTCTTTCAGATAGGTTACATTTATACTCTTACAGACAACTACTCATTAATAGGTAACTGACATTACCTAATTGGCTTACTCTAGAAGCTGTATTAGCATACACTCTGTTTTTCATCCTTAGCCTCTGTTCCTCTAACTACAAGCATTCTGTTATCTCTACTCTGCTCAAGGACACACTGTTTTAGCACAGCTTCTTTATGTCTACGTGGCTTTGTTCACATAGCCATTTCTCTCTACACTCCTGCACCTGTACATGGCAGACTTTTCCATTAAATTGTAATGCCATCAAGTTTGCACAGATGTCATGGGAGTGGGCAGCCCCTTTAGATGTATCAGTGCTGACAAACGGGTAAGTGCTCACATCTTCATGCTGCAGCTGCTTCTCTATGCTGAAAACTTGGACAGAAAGTGAGCAGATCAAGGAAAAACATCTAGATGTAGACCATCTAACAGTCATATTAAATGTGTGAGATACTGCTGTCCTTGTCACCTTGTCTTTTTATGCTGTCACCACATTCTCCTATTTCCTTGTTTCTGTTCTCATGCTCCTTGAATCCTTCATGAATTAATTTAGTTTACTAGTTCCAACAAAACAACCAGGAGGGCGTTCCATTCTGTTCAGTTCCTGAGCTCGGGTTAGCTTCCAGTAGATCCTGGTGGTCACCTCAGCTGGTGTGCAGCCAGTGTACTGCTCTCACACTGACATATGGGAGGAAACACTGTCTGCAAGCCTGGAAGTGAGCCTTTGCTTCAGCTCAGCTGCTGCTACACTGCTGTAGGGACTTTCCCCCACCCAGTGAGACAGCAGAGTTTGGCATGAGGACAGGGCTGGGGTGTTTCAGCTGTGGGGTGAAGTGCTGTGGTTTACTGAGCCCAGCTAGGGGCTGATGTTTAACTCCTCTATCTCTGATTCGCCTTTAATGTCCCTCTTCATGGAGTTGTGAATTCCTGTGCACGGCTATGGAAGCCTAGCATGGTCTTCTGTAACAGAGTTTTCAGTCTTCACCTGCTTCCCTCTTGATTTTGTTCCCTATTAATCCTGAAGGCAGTAGATCCTAATGGTAGGCCAGTGTGTTAAATTAGTTGCACAGAGAAGTTGAAGCTGAACTGCTTTATGCCTTCTGAGGGACATGGTGGAGGAATTTTAAAATTACAAAACAAAATAAGTTCCTGTGACTGCAGTTTAAGATATCTAGTCTTTCAGCAGTAGGTACTCTTAGTGATGTTTGTCGTGGAAATTTGTCTCTTATGCTTAGAACTCGTGTGCCTGATTAAATTAATATGAGTTTAAAGTTAAAGCATGGGTTGAATTGGATTCTCAAATGACAATGTTGTTTGAACTATGGATTTTCATAATGGACATATTAATGAATGTTGACTGGACAGAAGGCCTCTGAACAGACAAACTGCTTGAATGAGCATAGCTACTTTCTTTTAAAATCACTGTAATTAGGTGAATGTCTTACATGATGGACTGTTAAAATGTCTTGCAGGTGGATTCACCAATGAACTTGAGAAACCCGCATGATTTGGTAATACTAATGAGACAAGAAACAACAGTTAACTACCTCAAAGAACTGGAGGTAAAGTTAAAGCATAACATTCAAGTACTATTTTCTGAAAATACAGATTTTTTTTTCTATAAACTTCATAATGATGGTTTTAGATGGGGAAAATAATTTATTATTGGCAAAGAAAGGATGAAAAATTTTTCCGATCTCGAGAATTTTTTGCCTCGAGTCTGCCTAACAGGTGTTCACTTGTATCATTCCCTGTTGTTAGCCATAAAGGCTGACATTTTTGCATAAAGTCACTAGATTCTGTTGTACTGTATTTTAGAAGAACACGGAGCAAATAACCTGCTTTTCTTCAAGCCTCTTTCTTCTTGAGAAGGGGTCTGAGACCACCCTTTTGAAAAGGGCTTTAATAAACTTTGAACTGATAAACTGAAGTTTAAATACAATAGGGGTTAGGTAAGCAAGCAGCTCACAGCCCTTCTGGCCATGCACCCCTTTCTTATGCCAGCTTTGGTTTATCAGATTGGGATAACTAAGTGGAAAGCTAGATGAACACCAAAGGTGGCTTTGGGAGAAGTAAGAGAAAGGAAAATAAGCAGGACTGCCTCTGGTGTGACTGTATTCAGACAGTCTTTCTCATCAGGGAATACTCTTTCTTTTGTGGTGTGGATAAAATCCACATTTTAGCTGTGGATAAAATAATACTTGCAAGCTTTTTGGGTTGTGGGTGTGGAAATTACAGATATCCAACTTGTGGTATACAAATGACTTTCAGCTGAAGTTACTATTCACATGTGATCACATTCAGTTGTACTTAGCACACTGAACAGTTAATGATGATTTGTTGCAATGTGTCACATTATTTCCACAAGGTGTTACAGTGGAAAAAAAGGAGGTCAAATGTGGAAAGTTTGATGTACTTTTAGCGACCATTCTTCCTCTCCTACATTGCCTACCATGGATTTGGAATGTTACTAGCCCAATTTTTAAGCACAACAGGAGAAATAGGGACTCATTCAAGTTGCGTTACCTCTAATGAAAGTATTTATATGCCATCCAAATCCAAGAAAGTCCTACAGATGTTACAAAAGATAAGGAAGTATTCCCAAAATGGAATGAGAATGTTTAAGATTTCTTCAAATGAACTTTATTTCAAGGAAAAAGTTGTCCTGTTGAATCGTAGCAACTATAGTGTTTGCTTTAATTGGTATTGTATGCTTCTGTTTCCTTTTTTTCCCTACAGAAACAGTTAGTTGCTCAAAAGATTCATATAGAGGAAAATGAGGACAGAGACACAGGGCTGGAACAAAGGCATAATAAAGAAGATCCGGACTGCATTAAAGCAAAGGTGCCCCTGGGGGACCTAGATCTGTATGATGGCACATACATCACCTTAGAGAGCAAAGATATCCGGTAATAAGATGCTTTAATAAGGTGCTTTATATTCTAAGATTTTTACTGAATGAAAAAAAAATCAACAGTACCTCTAAATACAAGTGAAAAATTACTAGCACTGACCTTCTTTAGATGGCAATTTTTGTTTTGTGTTACTGTGGAATAAAACTAAAACAACATCTGCTACAGTTGTGAACAACACACAAATGGTGTTTCCCCTAAACTGTCTATGCTAGAAACTTTTCCTTTCTGTTCCCAGTTCTACCGCTGTTACTCTGTACTGATATGACCAGACATGTGGATTAAAGTGAAATATGACATGTAGAAGGGGGTTGAATTTGCTTGAGTGTGATTTCAGTGTTTTGTGCTAGATATTTATTTTAGTGGAAACTATCTTGACTTAAATTTGAATGAAATTCCATTGATTACCAAGCTGTTGACTTTCTGGTCATATTTTGTCCCCTGTGTTTAGAAAGTGAAGGATGAGCAGACAGTGACATTCAGCTTCATGGGTAATTCATCTTCAGGAATGATTGATTGTTTTGTTTTAGCTGGATTTTTTTATCATAATCAGATGAGTCCTTGAAGTGGAAAAAGATCCATTTTATCATCATACGCTTTCATTTGGACTTCTCATTACCCCTATTTGGGTTCAGTTGAAGAGTCTGCATGCATTGCCATTTGCCTGGCAGATACATCATTAATCATAGCAGCGATACACTAAGTTGACACTGACACATTTTGAGGCTATCCAAATGTTGATATTTTCAAGCAGACAAATTTATTTACTTTATCCTATGGTCATGACATCCTGATACAACTGAAATCTGGGAATGCAACAGAAATGGGCCCAAAGAGGGTATTTCTGTAATGATTAAATCAGAGTACTCTCTATATCAGTTACCATACTGTCTCTTAGGAACTTTAGCAGTGTTTTAATCTGGAGTCTACTGTATTATGTTATTATGTCCTCAGCCCTGAAGACTATATAGACACAAAGTCCCCAGTGCCTCCAGACCTGCAGCAGCCAGACTGTACAAAAGTTCTAGATCTTCCATACAGTATTCATGCTTTTCAGCACTTACGGGTAAGTGAGCAAATGGAAGTATTTTTCCCCAGTAGGAATAGGAATAGAAAACTCCTACTGGCAGTTCTCACTCAAGGTTGAAAGGTATTGTAATCTTCCAAGACTGTTTCACACTTTTAAAACTACAATTGGGCTGTGATTGAAGTACCTGCATATTGGAGGTTATACTTGGTCCAACAGGTATACAGTTTCTCTTTTGGTTTTTTTGGCCTTATTTTAGAGGACGTTTTCAGGAAAATGGAGTATTTGGTTTTCATAACACATTTCATTAGCAAATTGGTAGCTTTTGTTGGAACTAGCTTGTGAATTGTCCCAGTTGAAATTTGGAGAGTGCTAAACAGGGTTGTTAAAATGTATGAAGATTCAGGATCAAAAAATTGTTTGCAGTTTTGTTGGTAGCTCCTAACAAACATGAATGTCTGTCTGGTGTCTGAATGTCAAGCCCTAACCCAGAGGATGAGATAATTGTTCCCTATTAGTACAAAGTTCAGATGCTTCAGCAAAGTTACAGTGGAAGAGTGGTAGGAAAATTGGTTTTGTCAACAGCAGATTTTCTAGTGCAGATGCAGCTTTAGTACTTTTATCTTGATATTTATTTTAGTGCAAACGTTTTCATCAACAAATAAGGATTTTCTTAGAGCTAAATGCTAAGTGGAGTTTTTTTAGCTCTGTTCCTGGATCTGGATGTATTTTTGAAAGTATGGTTATGGTTAAGCAAGGAAGAAAGAGAAGAGGTGTAGGGATACTTCCATTGTGTGCATGTAACCTGATAACCCTGACTTAAGTGCTTCAGTGGTCATTAGTGAAATCAGTAGCTGCCAGATGCACAGTGCTAACCGAACTGAATATTTCCCCTGTAGAACTCACAAGCAGAGGCTGCTTTTGGCTGCTTCTACTATTTTCCTATGTGCAATCGTATATATTATTATCTGTCAGAGATGAGATTCTTTCAGTTGCTAGAGATCTTGAAAGGATGCTAAGATTGTAAAATAACCAGGCTGTACATTTTCCTGGGAGTCATGGTTTTGTTTATATTTCTCCACTAAGTGTCAGTAAATACCTGCATTCAATTTTTATTTTAGGGTGTCCAAGAAAGGGTTAATCTTTCTGCACCCCTGTTACCTAAAGAAGATCCAATCTTCACATACTTATCACGGAGGCTGGGAAGAAGTATAGAGGAAATAGGTCACCGTATTTATGACGGGCTCATGAAGGTATGAAACTGTAATCTTGCTGGATGCACAAAAAAGAGTGCTGGAAAGCTCTCACAACTTTAGATACACCTCATACAAGCAGTCACATCCAGTTTTGCATGGGGATTTTTGGTTTACAGTTCAGTTTCAAAAGGCAAACTGAGACCGTTTTCTGGTAGGCATGTAGAGGCAGAAGGCAGCAGCACAGCCAGTAAATAGATACTTAACTGTCATCTTTAAGGTCTTACATAGTTATGTTGTCTGGCAAGCCACATTCATTGCTTTGTCAAGGGAAGAAGAGTTTTTAAACAAAAAGTACAGTTACTAAGTGTATATGTTTTCAGTAAATGTCTTCTTGCAAAATCTAGGAACCCTCACTGAACTCCACCAAAGATGCTGATGCCTAAACTACTGTTGCCTTCTCATTTCACCTCATTTTGTATTTTTACCTGCCTGAAATGCAGAAATTCTGTTTCCTCAATACATTAAGTATTCAGTGTTCCTAAACATTGATTACTGTTGCCAAATGGCAGCTTTCCAGTGGAAGAGGATAGCTTTGAGCAGCTGAGCACCAACTTTGATGCTCAGCTTTTCATCCTATAGTAATTAAAGCCCTGATTAACCTTTTAGTTCATGTGTTTCTCTTTACTGCAGAACTCTTCTTCCTGGGTACTTTATAACATGGCTTCTTTTTACTGGAGAATAAAGAATGAGCCGTACCAGGTAGTAGAATGTGCCATGCGTGCCCTTCATTTTTCTTCAAGGTAAGAATTGCTAATAAGGATTTCTTCTCAGGTTGATTTTCTAGTTATCCTAATTAGTAAACAGGTTTTGCTTTCTAAGACAGTATCTTAAGGAATAATCCATGTTACTTGTTCTTGGTCGCTATGTGCTATGCTAGACTTATAAATAGTTGAGACATTTTTCTAGCAAGTGAGATATTTAATATGTGGCTGGCAAATTAGTGTATCCTTGTGCATGATTCTTACACAGTCTTACCTTCCTTTTATGTTAGTTTTTAATTTTTTTCCTTTTTATTTTCTTTTACTCTTTTAGGCAAAATAAAGACATTGCACTGGTAAATTTGGCAAATATTTTGCACCGGGCTCACTTCTCTGCAGATGCAGCTATTGTGGTTCATGCAGCTCTGGATTACAGTGACTTCTTTACCAGCTATTACACATTAGGAAATATATACGCAGTAAATATAATCTTTATTTTCCAAGACTTGAAGAAAATTAAATATTACTTAATCTTTTGGGTTTGACTTGTAATGTTTTATTTACACAGTGTGTCTTGTATCCCACGTGCATCTCATGATTAATGCTTAAGATTCTGTCAAGATACTTTTATTCAAAAGTCTGTCTTTTAGCAAAGGCTTTTATCTGCACCTGGAAATAAATTCCAGTAAAATCCATCTGCAGCCTTTCTTTAATAGATATAGTGGCTTGAGTGTCAGAAATGACAGGCTGCTTGCTACCATAAACTAAAATTTAAGTTAATGGCTTCTTTAAAAACTGAGTATTGTTTATTAAATGTTAGTCTACACTGGCTAATTCTCTCTCTCTTGGTCATTCTTCAGATGCTTGGAGAGTACAACCACTCAGTCCTGTGTTATGATCATGCTCTGCAGGCCAAACCAGGGTTTGAGCAAGCTGTAAAAAGGAAGCATGCTGTCCTGTGTCAGCAAAAACTCGAGCAAAAATTGGAAGCCCAGCATAGGTAACTAAAGTATCCCAGTGGCAATGCATACAATCAAACTTCTGTAGTTCTGTTGCAGCAATTATTTACGTTTCAAGAACTGTTTTTAAATTTCTGAATTTCTTTGATTATGCAATAGAATTAAGCATAAGAAACCTTTAAGAAACCTAGAGTTTAAAATGTGCAAGAGTGTAGGAAAAGATGCTATTCTAGAAAGCATTCAAAATAAATATTCTCTGTTTAATTTCCAAGATCACTTCAGCGAACATTAAATGAATTAAAGGAATATGAAAAGCAGCATGACCATTACCTTAGGCAACAAGATGTTTTAGACAAGTACAAGCTCATCCAAGAGGAACAAATCTTGAGGAACATCATTCATGAGACACAGATGGCAAAAGAAGCTCAATTAGGTACAGCTTTTTAGTGTTCATGCTCATTAAAGCAATGAAATATGGCACATATTCATATAAGTGTCAGGATATGACTTCTTCATATATTAAGATGGCCCTGAGTGGCTCTTGTGTTTTGCTTATTAAAACAAGAGATTGCAGTATGTTCTTGAACAGGGAATTCTTTTTGAGTCTTTTGAAGTTGGAGTTTCCTCTGGGCTGATGGAGTAAATAGAAAGTATTGACCAAACGGGGCAGAGAGGTTGACTGTGTGCTATCTTTGTCTTCTCAGAAACCACACTTCTCCAGTATAAAAAAAATATTTTGTGCTCTGCAGGGAACCATCAGATTTGCAGATTGGGCAACCAGCAGCATAGCTTGCACTGTCAGTGGGATCAGCCTGTTCGTTATCACCGCGGAGACATTTTTGAAAATGTGGAATATGTTCAGGTTTGTGAATTGATACCACTGCTTCAAGTTACATCCCATTTGCTTTATTAGCAAAATAGTTTCAATTTTTTCAGGGTTGACAAAAGGGCTACATTTTGGTGTGGTAATTATAGTGAGAAATCTTAGTCTCTTTCTTTTCCACAAAGTATTTTAATTTTCCAGAGTGCAAAGTATTTTTATGTGCATTCTTTTTGATATTAATATAAGCTGAGAGACAGTGTACTGTAGAAATACAGAGGGTTTCTTGTAAAAGGCTTTGTTTTACTTAGTAAAGAGAATTACTTTAGTTGAAAAACTTCATTTTAGCCTGAAACCTAGGTTTCCTATGATTGCACCAAGAAAACTTGGTGCAAGAGTACTAAGGAGTTTTGGAAGCCAGGTGTGTACTAATACTGAAAATCCAGAATTACAGCCACTTATTCAACACCTCTGCTGTGTTAGAACTACAGAGAAGGATTATGATTTCAGTTATTTTGCAATGTGGATTCTGTTCTGAAGTTTAACTAGTTTAAGAAATAGGAATAATTATTTTTAATTTTGCTGTTGTCTTCTTGTTGTCTTTGATTGTTTTTCCTATTATAGTAATTATAAATTCAGATTACTGAGATACTTCTGAAAGTCATATATCTTAGCAATTCTGACTTGATCTCGAATCTTGAGCTGTGTAATCTAGATAAGTAGATTCTATTTGTGGTCTATTACAAGTGTCTGCTTGGTAGTTTTTAGCATTTTTTTCCTTG